>VUQH01041888.1:0-39007 GCA_015106775.1 Etroplus canarensis | reverse complement strand
TATACACACACAAACACACACACACACAGGACAAAAAACAGGAGAGAGCACATTACGTCGCCTTCACGGAAACTCTGTTCCTTTCAGTGACCTAAGTGTAGAAAGCAAACTGGATACACACATGTTAGATTCTCTACTGAGTTCCTGTTTATGTGTTGACAGATGGTATGTTTGGGAGGTGTCACTCTGTTCCAGTGAAGGAGATTTACACCTACGATGTTTCCCCATCTGTAGTGCAACGCTTTAGGATCCTGCTGGAGAAGATGTCCAACAGAGGTAAACACACGCACGCACCTACTGCTTTCATTAGCCCTTCATATGTACGGATGTTGTACTTGACATGTGCACACACAAAGTAACTCACCATTGCAGCCTCTTAAGGGTTAAACTGGTGTACATTGCAAATTATGCTCATCTTGTATACATACACAGATTTGCAGCTTTTGTAGGAAATAACATAAAACTGGTTTGGGACTGTTTTTCAAAGGAAGTTAGAATAAATGCATTTAACCTTTTCATAAATGGATTTAAGATTTTTTTCCACACAAAAACCCCACTGTGTTCGGTGAGTCCTTTTATGGGATATGGCAGTTTTCCTTAGCTTTTATTACCTAAGAGCAGCTTGTTCTTACAAGAGGGACACAAAGCATTGTAATAAGGCTTTTAAAAGCAGTATTAAGATATTAAAAAAGGCATAGAGCTAATGTTTGGTATAGTTTCTGAATAAGAGCAGTAAGACAAACCACGTTGTAGTACCACCGATTTTTGTTGCTGTTTGTGCTGAATGATTTACTTCATGGGAATCACAGCAGTGCAGTATAATTCCAAAAAAACAATAATGTTTACCAGTTTGAACATTAAATATTTTGGTTTTTGTCATATTCAGTTAAATGTGAGTTGAAAAGGATTTGCAAATCACAGGATTATGTTTATTCATATTTACACATCCTCCCAACTTTTTTGGAATTGGGGTTTGTACATGTGATACCTGGGGTCAACCATCCAAAGTTATGGACAGAGCACAGGAGAGGTGAAGAGAGTGCAGGCAGGGTGGAGTGGGTGGAGATGAGTGTCAGAGGTGCTTTGTGACTGAAGGATAGCAGCAAGAGTGAAAGGGAAGGTTTACAAGACGGTAGTGAGACCTGCTATGATGTATGGTTTGGAGACGGTGGCACTGACAAAAAGACAGGAGGCAGAGCTGGAGGTGGCAGAGTTAAAGATGTTGCAATTTTCACTAGTAGTGACCAGGATGGACAGGATTAGAAATGAGTACATCAGAGGGACAGCTCAAGTGGAGAAGTTTGGAGATAAAGTAAGAGACAATGCTGAGATGGTTTGGACATGTTCAGAAGAGGGATAGTGGATATATTGGACAAAGGATGTTGAAGATGGAGCTGCCAGGCAGGAGGAGAAGAGGAAGACCACAGAGAAGATTCATGGAAGTAGTGAAGGAGGACATGCAGAGGGCTTGAGTATCAGAAGAGGATGTGAGGGATAGGGTGAGCTAGAGGAAGATGATCCACTGTGGTGACGCCCCTAATGGGAGAAGCCGAAAGAAGAAGAAAAAAACGTGATATTTTCTATGTAATGAATGCAGACACTATATGTTGTGTACATGAGGCTGTGTGTTACAGTAAATGCCTATGTTTTAAGTTTAAAATTCTCTTCGTGTGTATAGACAACTAAATGAAAACTCATTTATTTGCCTTACTTAAATAAATACTTGCACATTTTTTACCTTAAATCTTTCGTTTTTTAGTATTTGCTTGCCATTTGAAAAAACAGCAGATATTTTAAACTTGCCTGCCCTCATATCAAAGTCCGTGACTTCTGTCATGCTGCCACTTTAGAGCACTCCTCTTTCCAAAATGAGTGATAACTCCTCCCTCTTATTCCTGCTCTCTAACAAAGCCATTTGTTTTCTGCCCTGCACAGATGTAGTCAACATAAGGCTCATTCAGAGCATATTAGCAAGTGAAGAGAGAGGAAGGGAAATGAACATTGTTTAAATCTGAGCACAGACTTGTTTCTGTAAAGTGAAACTTTCAGATACTCGCTGCTAACAAGGAAAAATGGAAACAGGACCATGGGAAATTCTGCTTTTTCAATCAATCTGGATCTACTGAAGGATCCGGTGACTATTCCCTGTGACTGCAGCTACTGCATGACTGTATTGAAACCTTCTGGGAAGAAGAGGAGGAGGAGGAGGAGGAGGAGGAGGAGGAGAAAATCCACAGCTGCCCTCGGTGCAGGAAGACCTTCACACTGAGGCCTGTCCTGGTGAAAAACACGTTAGCAGATTTAGTGCAGGAGTTGAAGAAGACTGGACTCCAAGCTGCTCCTGCTGATCACTAGAGGCCTGAAGATGTGGCCTCTGATTTCTGCACTGTAAGAAAACTGAAAGTCTTTAAGCCCTATGTGGTCTGTCTGCTATCTTACTGTTAGACCTTCAGTCTCATTATGATGTGGCTCCACTGAAGAAACACAAGCTCCAGGAGAATATCTGCTCTCTTCATGATGAGGTAATGAAGATGTTCTGTCGTACTGATCAGCAGAGTATCTGTTATCTCTGCTCTGTGGATGAACATAAAGGCCACCACACAGTCTCAGCTGCAGCAGAAAGGACTGAGAGGCAGAGAGAGCTCGAGGTGAGTCGACAAAACATCCAGCAGAGAATCCAGGACAGAGAGAAAGATGTGAAGCTGCTTCAGCAGGAGGTGGAGGCCATCAAACAGTGGAGGACACTGAGAAGATCTTCACTGAGCTGATCAGTGTGATCCAGAAAAGAAGCTCTGATGTGAAGCAGCAGATCAGATCCTAGCAAGAAACTGAAGTGACTCGAGTCAAAGAGATTCAGGTGAAGCTCAAGCAGGAGATCACTGAGCTGAGGATGAAAGACACTGAGCTGAAGCAGCTCTCACACACAGAGGATCACAACCAGTTTCTATACAACTACCCCTCACTGTCAGCAAAAAGTGAGTCTACAGACTCATCCAGCATCAAAATCCATCCTCTGAGGTACTTTAAGGATGTGACAGCAGCTGTATCAGAGTTCAGAGATAAATTGACCAAGGAATGGTAAAAGATTTATAAACAGTGGCTTTACTGTTAGAAAATCAGAGTACTATAGACAAATTCTTAAAGCATAATCACACCAGATCTAAATACAACATACCTAATATCTTAAGATAACAGTAAATTAAGAACTGGTAAAACTAAAATATCTTACATGTTAAATTCTGATGATTCACTCATATCTATCAGGTTTGGAGTAGAGAAGAGTCTGAATGGATGCTGATATGAAGACAAAATTATCAGGGACTTCTGCTGAATGTGCATGGGACATACTGTAATAGGTTTTATATTGGCTTTTTAACATATCAATTCACACATAACAATATCAGTATTAAACCTCGGCTAATGCTGTCCTTTTCAACAATACATGTAATAAAGTTTAGACATAAACAAAAAAAAAAAAACAAGAAAGTATCAAAGAAACTAAATATTCAACAGACTGTCCCCCATTTTACTTACAGCAGTCCACATTCCAGCAAGCAAAATTTACAAATTCACATAAGAAAAATCTTCATTTATTCAAAAAGCAGTGTTCTGTCCTTTTACAACATGGATCAAAATGACATTTCTCTGCAGAAGTCAGACCACTGACTGGGTGCTCTATGCTGGACTTAGAGACAGTGTTGAGTTGTGGGAGCTGAAGTAAACAGATATTTTTTTCCCCAAGTGGGAGTTTAGTGGTGTTTAAGTACTGCATTTGCTAGATTTTAGCTGTCACTCAAGCTTACAGTTGTTTAAATTGTATTTTCTGTTGAGATTGGAGCTTTTATTAGGCAGCAGTTGCAGCCACTTTGGCAATTACTGCTCTTTTGCAATTGCAACTCTTGTATAGGTTATCTGCTGCTGATTCTCAAGCAAAAATGTCAAAAATTGAATGACATTTAATTTCGCTACAATCTCCAGTACAGAGACATGCTTTCATAATATATAAAATGATGAGCTCTTGTAGATCTTGTCTTTTCTGTACTTTTCCTAATCCAGTGGTTCCTGTGCCATCAGAACGTGCCACCTTTAACTGAGGAACAATATTTAGCCTTCTGTCTCTGTGGTCAGAGTAAAGAAACTAGAGGCAGATGCACCAACAGTAGCCATAATGAAAACAAAAGATTTAATCTCCACTTGCAAAAACCGCAAGAGCTCAAACACCCATACACAGGCGAATCACCATGGCCCTTTCCCCCTTCAAATGACTAGCCAGAATCTGTCTAGGGACCCCACTAGTCTTTAGGTTCTACTTGATGGGTACTTGTGCACTGAAATTTCTAAGCCTGGTGAAGCAGTCAAAAGTGGGCACAGCATAGGCAGCCTCAGACGTGTAATGAAGACATCTGGACTGACTGATTTCGACAACATACTACTAAACCCCCCCCAGTGAACTTCAAATGAGGCCTAACAGGGACAGGACAGCAGCAGTCTTCTACAAATACAGTGCAGGCCCAGCTAAGCTCAAAACCAGAAGGTTTGCCAGCAGGCAGCATGGTGGCACAGTGGTTAGCACTTGGGATAGCGAGAGACCTGGTTCGAGCCTTTCTTTGTGGGATTTGTGTTTTTAATTTCTCTAGTTCCAGTTTCTCCTTCCATTAAAAAAAACATGCCAGCTTAATGTAGCATGTGTCAGCACGGGACACTCTCATCTCAATAAATCAATGACTTGTTATCCACTGCTGCTGCTTAAACCAGCTCAGAACATTGCACCAACTCAGTGGTTCTTCTTGTTAGTGACTGATAAAATTGTGTGGTGTGCGGTGCAAACTTTTTTTTCAGTTTCTGAAATGGAGGATGTGAACCCCTGCACTTGTGACTTGTCAGAATCTCAGAAAAAAATCCACATTGTGCACTCATTCAAAGATAAAGCTGCTCAGTAACAGAGTGGTGAACCACACAGGCACTCAAACCACTGATTAGTCATTTATCTATACAGTATTTATCTATAACGCAAATTACAAACTTTCCTAGAGGCAGCTATGGCACCCCCAAGCCCCTCCCTGATGTTACCTACAGGCCGTCTGCTGCTGTAGCTCGTCTGCTCCAAGGTTCAGCGTGTTGTGCTTTCAGAGATGTTCTTCTGCATAGCTTTGTTGTAACAAGTGATTATTTGAGCTGCTGTTGCCTTTCTATCAATTCAAAGCATTCTGGCTATGACCTGACTACGCCACGTTCAAAATCACTTAAATCACTTTCTTACTCATTCTGATGTTCAGTTTGAACTCCAGCAGGTTGTCTTGATCATGTCTACATGCAGTTTGAATTGCTGCCATATGATTGGTTGATTAGATAATTGCGGTAATAAGCAGTTGAAGAGGTATGCCTAATGAAGTGGCTGGTGAAACAATACTTGTGTTTTGCATTCATAACTAGAGCTCACTAGAAGCTTATTCCTCTACATAGGGTTTCTTTTAATTATACCACGTGAAAAAAGCAAAAGTGAAAACTGATTCTTTTTTTTTTGCTAGTTTTTTGTAGTTTTTATAAATTTCTTTAAAAAAGTGAAAATAGCCAGACCAAAAGCTTAGTTGGTGCTGAGGGAGTAGAGAGTAGTCCAGCTTTACTTAAAATTATTTTTATAGTATTTTAATGAGTTTTTTCATTTTATCATATCTTAAGTAGCTTTTAGATTCAGAAAATTAATGAATTAAACATGTATTCCCTCATTGTATACTCCTTGTCAGAGGTTAGAATACAGTTTGGTGGTTTTTATCAAAAACTGGCTGAGTTTGTAATGAATGGATCAGAGGTTTGAGGAGATTAATTGGATCAGTTATAAATTGGATTGTTTTCTGCTACAGTTCCCTGTTGCTTGGCACTACGTATTTACAGTAATAAATCAATATAGATGTTTATCCCACAAATGACTGAACAAGGAAGGAAAGAATGAATAACCAGAGTGAGCATCATGACTTGAATATTTGTTATTTGACTTTTTGGTTTAACTGACCTTCACATAGTCTGCCTGTAAATGAACAGATGATAAGTCAGGCCTCCAGCTGTAAAGAGCTGCTGTTAGTGTGCTGCACCACAAGAGGGAGGCAGAGACCTGTGTAACACCCCACTGAGCAGCGTTTCATTGCCTTTCATCATGCAGCTTTGCTTTCAACCACAGGACCTCATGTACACAGGGAAAAAAAAAAAAACCAGAATCCAGCATTTATGTGCCTCAAACCACTCAAGAGAAAATGATTTCAAAAAAGTACATTTGTTTTGTGAGGAGTTTTAGTCTCTTGTTCTTATTTTACCATCTTTCTTTTGAGGATATTGTGCAGTTGGTCCCCTCCCTTGACCCCCCCCCCTCTCCAAAAAACAAAACAAAAGCAAAAAAACAAAAAAAAACCCCAAAATAAACCAAAACCAAAAATGTCCTCTGGTGTAATTCTCCGAATCGGCACTCAGCAGGAGAGCTGGAGAAATATTCTGATTTCACAGAGGCGACAAGTTTGGAGGCATTTGTCAGGCGCTCTGAAGTGAAATGAATTATGCAAATGAGATGCTTGGGCCCGGCTGTCTGCAGAAGCCATTAGGGAGGACAGAACTCTAAAGACAGTAAAGCATCTGCATTTCAGGCTCTGTTAGTCCGCCAAAAAGATAACACAGTTTACTCTTTTTCCCTTTCCTGTTATAAACGCAGTCTTCTTTTTCTTTTGACTGCTCCCTTTAGGGGTCACCACAGTGGATCATCTGCCTCCATCTCACCCTATCTCTTACATCCTCTTCTGTCACACCAACCATCTTCATGTCCTCTTTCACTACATTTGTTAAACCTTCTCTGTGGTTTTCCTTTTCTCCTCCTCACGGGCAGCTCCATTTTCAGCATCCTTTGTCCAGTACATTCTCACCTCAACACACCTACCTTTCCTTCCTGGCTGCTAACACGACTTCCCCCTTTCCTGCTCCTTTGTCTGCATCCAACAGTAGCATGGTTTCCACTGGCACCTTGTTGGCCAACAGCACCAATGGCAGTCATACTGATCTGGTACGGAAATTCTGTTTATGATCCACGTATTTGATTTGGGAAAGACACCGAATGTCGTTCCTGACAGAACTAGGCAGCGCACGGGCTTGTGGCCCCCTTCAGCTGGGTTATAAACACAATCATAAGCACATATTCTCATCAGCTCTCTTGTAGGATATGGCAACTGATGTTTTGCAGCCTGATCAACAAAAGTGCATGCAGAAAGAAGAGTCTAGAAAAGCAGTAACAATAACATTTTGGATATATGCTTATTTCCTTTCACACTGAATATCTGATAGGAGTTTCACATGGCAAGAGTAATGCCACTGTGAAGCTCCAGTCTTGTTTCCAGTCATGTTAAGCTAAGCTTTCTTCTAATTGTGTTTTGGCCACAGTTTCATGATTAAGTGACTTATTTCTTCAAAATATTGATGTATCTCAGTAAAAACAGATAACGGTAAAGTAGAAGGGATCACGTTTGTCATTTATGACAACATTGCACCTTTCTATTAGCTTATGAAGTTTGATTACACTCAGACAATAAATTTAAGGGCATTAAAAACCTGATGAACAGTTAGATTGTAACCTGTAAACATTTCCCCCACCTAATTTAAACCACTCTTTACAGTTTATCGGATGTCACATTTAGTAAGCCTCCTCTTTAGCCCTGTATTCACCTGCAGGGCTTTCATGCGTGTGCCTGCTGTTTTTCTGCAGGGCAAACTGATTATGATCACTCTTCAGCCCCTGCTGTGCTGAGCGTGGTGCTTTCCTGCAGGGAGTGACCAGGGGTCTCATTTATAAAAGAGTTCTCAGGATCCGTACTAAAAGTGTAAGTGCATACAAAAGCAAAAATGGAGGAAAAAATAAAAAATGAAATTCAGTTTGTGAGTGGGGGTAAATATGCGGTGATTCCTTAGAATTTATTTTTACTCTGGCTTAAATTCCATACCTTACCGTGTGCATTGCCAATTGGCCCTTATAGGAAATATTTCTATGCATGGTTTAGACTTTCCAAACAAGTGTGCACATTCACTTGTGAAGTTTGTTTTTATGAACCTCACTTTCTGTGTGGGAAGTGGCGTGTGCCACTTTTGGGCTTTGTTTTTTGTGTATGCCACATTTATAAATAAGACCCCATGCCAGAGCTGAGATGACGCATTGTGTCCATATTCTGTATACACGTTAAGGCTGCAGTTTATATTTTTACAGTTGGTTACAGTACTTTTGATTATTCTTAGCTCATCTGGCCGAAATACTAATCACAATTTAGTTAAACTTGCAAACAATGATCACCTGATGGGTTTTTGCCCAAATTGTGCTTCAAGTCAAGGTCATATTTGTCATTTTATGGGTGCTTTTTCCATATTGGTCTAGGTTATAATCATAATTTGAGTGTTTGCATGTGTCTCTGTGTCATTTATACATAAATGGCATCATTTTGTTTATTTATGGCATAATAATGCCTTAAGCTATATTAGGGCTGGTCAAGAACTAGGGCAGTCGCCCTGGATTTGACTGTTTGCCTTCTTGATTTAATTGTGATTAGTTTGGGCAATACAGCTAATAAATAACAAGAGAACTTCTCACTGTCTTTCATACTTCACCCATTACAATAACCTGTGAATTGTGATTGATTGTGAGCTGGATGAGCTACTGTTTCATTTACATCCTGGTTTGATTAATCATTGAGAGTTAAAAATGCTATATAATTGGGAATTATACACCAAATTACAATTTTCCACAGCTCGAGGTAATGTCTCAGTCCTTTTTTTGTCAAACTATCTGCCCAAAATCCAAAGACAAGTATAAGAATTGTTAATTATGTTTTATAAATAACTTGAACTTGAACTTGATGGATATTCTTATTAGCTCATCCATAAATTACCCAATTGTTTTAACCATAAATCACATACTAATAACATTGCCTGACTTAAGTTATAAATTTAGGCTGTAATTGTAGAATTTGTCCCTCTTTTCTCTTCTAAGTGTGGCCAACTTCAGTGTGTGTCCAGATCGTAACAATATACTAAGTAGAGTATTATTGTTATCAAAGTGGGTAATGTAAGAACTTCCAAAATAAGACCTAAGATTTAACCTTCAGCATTCAGTATCTTTGCCTCTCTCATTCTTTAATAGCGTGCATTGTTCAGAAAGATGTTGCTGCGATTGTGTTTCTCCCCCTTTATCCGCCCCCACACACACACACACACACACACACACACACACATGCACACACACACGCACACACAAGTAGGCATGCACATACACAGGTCTCTCCTCCCACTCTAACTGCACACTAAACACCCTGCAGATGTAAAGCCATTTGAAAAGCCACCTCGTCAGGGTCACAGCTGCTGTTCGCCCACAGCAACGATGGTCCTCTTCAGTTCACACACAGCATCAAAAAGATACTAACCTCTCTGCACCACCTTTGAGAGACTTAACAGAAGAAAACTGCTGTATAGGTGTGCTCTGGTTCCTTATTTGATACAGCTACATATAAAGGCTCATGGAGTTTGCTTGTGATGTTGAAAAAAACACAGAAAATGTTCACTTGGAAAACTCCAGCAGCAATGATTCTGGACTTTGCATCACAGCGGTCTCTTGTATTTTTGTGGTGTTGTATTTCAACAAGTTGCTGGAAACGTTCCTTCAAAATTTTGGTTGATATTGACATAATAGCGTCACTCAGTTGCTGCAGATTTGTCAGCTGCACATCCATGTGTTCCCACCACCACATCTCAAGGGTGCTATTGGACGTAGACAGGGTCAGCAACAATACTCAGGTAAACTGTGGTGTTTAGATGATGCTCTGTTGGTACTAAGAGGCCCAAAGTGCACCAATAAAATAAACTGTTTATACAAGGCAAGATTGATCCAGATTGGATCCAGATCCAAGATTGTGTTGTTTATGTCAGATTGTGATCCAACCATCTGTTTGTTGCAACAGAAATCGAACGACTTGTAGACTCAGTTTCCTGTTCTTAGTTGACTGAAGTGTCACCCAGTGTGGTCTTCAGTTTCTGTAGCCCAACTGCTTTGAGGTTTGCCGTGTGCAAAGAGATCACCTGTAAATGGTTACAGACAGATCCACCCACAGCAGATAACTTGTTTGAAATCATTAAAAATATTCAGGAAATGGAAAGACTGACTTTTCTTCTAAGATGAAGAAATGATGTATATATTGCAAGATGGTCTAAATGGACAAACTATTTGTCAGGTTGAGCAGTGTGGCTGCTGCCCCTCTTTTTTATCAACACTATTTTGAAATACTTGCAGTGTGTTCCAAAGGGTCATTCACCTTCCCTCTTAGTTTGTACACTGTGTAATATACATTAGGATACCAACTATATAGTTGTTGTCCTTGAGATAGGATATTGTTTTACTAGCTGTAAGTATATGAATAACTAGGGTCTGGCAGCACTGTTGTCATATTGTTCTGTTTTGTTAATTTTCAAAAAAAGAATTAATAAAACTGAAGTTTCAACAAAAAGGTTAGATGTGTTATGCATTCAGAGATGCTCTTTTGCATACCTTTTAGATCCAAGAGATGGTTGTGTGGGAAGACTGCAGTAGATTAGTAGTTTCTGATAGTCAGACCAGCCCGTCTGGCACCAACAACCATGTTCAAAGTCACATAAATGCCCTTTTTTTCCCCATTCAACTTGAATGTACCAGGTCATCTTGACCACGCCTACATGCCTATATGTGCTGAGTTGCTGCCATGTCATTGGCTGATTAGATATTTGTGTTCATGAGCAGCTGAACAGGTATATCTAATGAAGCGGCCAGTGAGTATATTTGAACAGCTTTGCCAAAACCAGCATGCTTTCAAGGATATTTATTTTAAAAAAAAAATCCAAATCCAGAGTCTGAATAGATACCATTCTTTAATTCACAGAAACATGTACAAACAGTTAAAAACAGACACTGCTTTTTTTTTTGCCTTTCCTGCCATTTGCCAGGCTCTTGAGACCATTGGGTTTCGTCGTGACTTTTTTGCTGATGATAAAAAAAGTTTCTCTCCTTGCTATCTGCTGTTTTGGGGGGGCTGCAGTGGCTTTAATTGGACTTCAGGTTGCGGAAATAAAATTTGCATAAGTGTGGTTGATAAATCAAGCTCTAAACTGGTGGAAGCCTGCAATGTTTTTGCCCACAGTTGTAATTAGTATGACTCTTAGTGAGTATGGCCGTTGGTGTTTGTCGAGTGCATAGGCGTCATTTAGCAACTGTGGAATAAGTAACAACAGGAATTTGTTGTTTAAAAAATATACAGAGCAAACTGGAGCAAAACTCTTTTTCTCTTTTGACCTCTAACCTCTTCAGTCTACTTATATTTCTAAAAATCTAGGTCACTTGTCTTTGCTCTTCCTAAAGATCTTGAATAAATAAACCAGCTGCAGCCTTGAGAACAAATTGATTTTATTTATAAAACCAACATCACAAATTACAAATCTGCCTCAAGTCCTTATGCCTTCCTTTGACCTTAACCCTGCAGTTTAAACTCACATTTTAAATTCAGTCTTATTCCTTTCTGTACCAAAGTCTCATTTATTTAGCTGTGAAAGCATCAGACTCACAGTGCCCTTTACCTTACACTTCAACTGGCCGACGACCTCCTGCCCACGTTTCTGCGGTCGGTTAAGCCTGTGAGAAGCGTGGAGTCACTCTGAATATCCTGGCAGGGGCTCCAACGTTTATTAACCTGTCGTGTCAGATGCCGTCTGTTCACCCGCCGCTAACGCCCGTTTTCTCAGCCACCGTGGCTGCCATTAAAGGCTCGGTTTTATGGCTCTTTGATGGTGAAAGCTGGCCTGACACGCTGTGCAGCTGTTAAAGAGAGGCTTGTGCCTGATTCGTGGCAGTTGGGGTCGTAATTCATTTTGCGGGGGTCTAAAAGAGGTTTCTGGGCGCTGAAATCTTCTGATATGAGTAGAGCTCATTTAATTGGATTCGCAAATGATAGAGGCAGAAGTGTAAATTCAGTTGTGAAAAAAACTGGGCTATTGTTGCTTAACTACAAACGGTATGAGATGTTGGCAGTAGAATGAGATTACTGTTGGCAGCTCTTTCCAGTTGTACTCTAACACGCTGATTATTGTGTGATGTGTCTTATAGAACTAAAGTGTTACAGAATAGGGGTGATATGGATGGACATTTTAACTAAAATTCTATTAGATACTCACTGGAAACTATTTCCCCAACACCTGTCACTGCCCGAGCCATACAAAACCCAGCTTCCAGTGCGCATGCCCTAAAAAACTATACTTTAAGAGCAGTCTTTTTAGCCAGTGTTTTCTAAAAATCACAACTCTCTGATATCTTTTACGTGTTTGTTTCTGTAAACAGGTCTCCTTTCATGTCACTGATAAAGTGTATTACTTCTGTTGCAGTATGCTCAATTCATGTGTTTTTTTTTTCTCAAATGCAAACAAGCTTGAATTGAAGTTGCATTTGATAGTAACACACACAATTTTGACAAAAGCACCACTTAATCATTGAATTCAAGTGTTTCCATTGCCACATGTGTATAAACTCAAGCACCTAGCCATGCAGTCTGCCTTTGTAAAAAAATAGGTGAAAGAGTGGGTCATTCTAAGGAGCTCTGGGAATTCCAGCATGGCACTGCGATAGGAAGCACCCCTTATAACAAGTCAGTTTGCAAAATTTCTTCTTCCTGAGATATTCCACGATCCACTATAATAACTGATAGTATTGCAAAGTGGAAGCATTTAGGAACCACAGCAACTCAGCCACGAAATGGCAGACCATGTAAAGTCACAGAGAAGGATTGCCGAATACTGAGGCACATAGTGCATAAAAGTTGCCAGTGCTCTGCTGACTCATTAACTGCAGAGTTCCAAACCTTCTCTGGTATTAACACCAGCACAAAAACTGTGTGCTGGAAGCTGCTTCCATGGCTGAGCAGCTGAATGCATTCTTTACTTCACTAAGTACAATGCCAATAGTTGGATGGATGGCATGAAGCACACCACCGCTTGATTATGAAGCAGTGGAAACATGTCCTGTGTAGTAATGAATCACACTTCTCTATCTGAGAGTCATATAGACAAGTCTGGATTTGGTAAAAGTCGGGAGAACATGACCTGCCTGACTGCACTGTGTCAACTGTAAAGTTTGCTGGAGGAGGGATAATGCTGTGGGATTTTTTTTTTGTGGAGTTGGCCCGAACCCCTTAGTTCCAGTGACGGGAAATCTTAATGCTTCGGCTTACTAAGACATTTTGGACAAGTCTACACTCTCAAGTTTGTGAAAACAGTTTGGGGAAGTCCCTTCTCTGTTCCAGCATGACTTTGCCCGGGTGCAAAAAGCAAGGCTCATCAAGGCATGGTTGGATGAGTTTGTCTGACCTGAGTGTCTGACCTCAAAAAATGCTCTTCTGGATGAATGGATAAAAATTCCCACAGAAACACTTCAAAATCTACAAAGAGAGGATCAATTCCATATTAATGCATATGGATGGTATAAAAGCTTGTGTAGGTGGCCCAATACTTTTGTCCTACATGAGTGTGTATATTAATAAGATAAGATAAATATTTATTGTCATTACACAGTCCTGCTTTGTACAATAGTATAACGAAACTGGGAAGCGATTTCACGTTGGTGCAGAAAAGACAGGAATCAGTAAATAAATATACATACAAAAAAAGGAATAAAAAATTAAAGAGCATTGTGCAGTGTGTATTGTTTATTGCACATGGCCCACTAGGTCAAGTGTGTGTGTTGATTAGGGCTGTAAAAACTGTTCCTGAGTCTGTTTGTCTGTACCCTGAATCTCCTGCTAGAGGCAGCAGCTTAAACACTTGGTTTCCTGGGTGTGTGCAGTCCCTCAGGATGCTGCGTGTCCTCTAGATAACTAGATAACATAGACAACACCATACATTATATTTCTTTTAATTTAAGCAATAAATAAACTAATTGTGTTTCTTTTAAACAATTTGTGCAAATATGCAGACATGTTATCAACTTGCTCTCATTGCTTCAAAGATGTTTTTTACTAAAACAGGATAAGATAGTAGGAAAGTGTCAGGAAAGGTTTTTTTTGCAAAATGTACAGTAATAACTGTAGAAAGTCTGGATTTCACAAATTGGATTTTACCAAGAACTGAGCTGTGACACTCAAAGTTTGCTCTTCAGTTCCTCAAATGATCTTAAGAATATTTAGATTTTGAAGTTTTGTAACTATTGCAATTTGGTCTTTGGTTGAGATGAAGATTTAAAGCACATATAATCAGCAGTTAAAGTTGACTCCAAGAAAAGACAAAGCGAATCAGCTCTAAAAAGCCTGTTTAGCACCCATCAACAGACAGACACTGTCAGACACTAGCTGGGGAACACAGTATAGCATAAAGCAGCTAAATGATAGATCCTTCTCCTGAGAGTTGACAGAAACTTTAAACAGAGCTAAAAGAAGCGACTGTTCTCAGAACCTGCCACCTTTTCAAACCTCAGGATATGCTTAATTTTGAGCAAAAACAGCTTTGCTTCAACCCGTGTTGCTTCAGGCAACCTTTTCCACACCTTTTCATTTTCATTTCTTCACTTCTAATGTGCATTTTGCATTCTGTTATGATAGTTTGGAAACTCCAAACTCTCTCTAAACTCTTGTGCTAATTCATATTACTGCTGCCAGTTTGTATAACCTTGTAATCCTTTTCCACCAATTCTCATTTGGGTGAATCATTGAAATGCCTCTTTTGATAAGCTTAGAAAGGCTGCCTTCATTTAGGTATAAATTTCTGCTGTGAAACATACATGTTGTCAAATCCTTTTTTGTCAGAGTTACTGAAACTAAATCACACCTGCATATCAGACATTTAGAAGGAAGCATATGACATGAGTCACTCAAACAACACTAACATTCCTTCTTTCGATAGGAAGTATGATGAGCGGTTACAAAGTTGGTAGCTTTTAGCCAAGTTATTTCTGGGTGCGGTTCTAATCTCTTTGTTACGGCGTTTCCCTGCTGACTTTGACTTCGTGTACTGTAGATCAGATCATCATTTCTGTTACATTGGTTCGCTTTTTTTAAACAAATTTCCAGCTGTTTCTACTGGTGAATCATCAGTATTTTCCTCAGTTGTCTCTTCCTCTGTTCAGAATGTGATTGTATTTCTCCATGTGTTTGAAGCTGACAGCGATGATGTTTTCCTTCTCGTTTCAAGTCCTCTGTGGTGGACCCACATCTTGTGGCATCACATCTGGAGCCACAGTCTGTATTACTTGAATCTTTCGGCAACGTCATCGCTCATCTGCCAAATGCCTCCGATCATGTTGTGCTTTGCGCAGCGTGGCCATATTTCCGGTAACATTTCGTTCCGCTACCCCATCTGGCGTTGGCGCCTGCTCCTCTGTTCATTTGCCAAAAAGCTGTGTTTGGATGCATGTTAAGCATAAGAAACAGACGTGAATGCCCAAGCAGCTCATCAGGCTTGTCCTTTTGTACACTTGCTGAAATTCATAGTTTTTTCTCCTATTGACATGTCCAGTCAATGCACAGGAATGTCTGGCTGACATTGCCGCCAGCTTGACAACTAGGTAACAAAACTGTTACCTAGAGGAAATGGAGACACAAATGCCCAAACTACTCATTAGTGCTTCCTCTTGAGTACTTGATTGAACAGCAAATATAATTAGATTATGCATAAATAACAAATAAAGACAACTGATATGCAATCAAACCTGAGAGAAGTTGGAAAACTCATTAGGTAGTCAGTAGCTTCATTAGAAATATCTTTAATGATCAGACTTGATTTTAAAAAATTATAGGAATAGAAATGCATGCATTAACACTATTGTGTACAGTTTTGGAGATTCAGATGTGTTTTTGGACCTGCTCTGCTTCTCATTTGAGATAGCACATTTAACATCCTGTTGAACCCTGTGCAGTGGGTGCAATGGATAGCGCATTGGACTTCTAGATGCTGGTGAGGGAATTCAAAGGTTGTGGGTTTGAGTCCCACCGGAGTCAGTCTTTACACAGAAAATATTCTTGAATTTGGACTCCAGCTGTACAGTTTCTACAAAGTGTGCAATTTTAGCAATTTTGAAAGTTCTATATAAACCACACAGTGAAAATGCATCTAACAAGACATGAAGTCTGATACCTGTAGACTCCGCAGTGCTCCACTTAATTAAGGATAAATCATGCGGTTTTAATTTCTCAGCTATTTGTTCCCATGTTATGCCCCTCTTGGCATGGTCATGATAATTACTCGCGGTTTAAATACAAACAAACTGCTGAGTGTTGAATTTATCAGCAAGCTATTACATGCTGCACCCCTATTGGTTGGTTAGTAGATGTAGCAGTCTCATTGTGAGACGGTCGTGTAGAATTTCTTTCTGTGGAGTCGCAACCAAAGATATCACCACAGTTCTTTCACATCTGTCATCTTTTGTCTGGAACATACCAAAATTGTAGAGTGTATACCCACCTTTACGGTAGGCTTACAGTTAATGAGTTAAAGTTAAGGGCAGGAGGCAGCTTGGGTTTGTCCAGTAATTGGAAGAGCAGTGGTTTAACTCCCAGCTCCTGCCATCTGCATGCTGAAGCATCATCGCCAAGATAATAAAGCGAACCAGATGTATTTATTAGTGTATGAGGGTGTCATAGGTAAAGAGCTATATGCATAGAGTAAAGCGCTGTGTTAGTAGTATAGTATAGATCGCTTGGAGTGATTGGTTAGACTGACGATGATAAAACAAAAATACTGGAATACTGACTGGGACTAGAAAGAAGACTTCTCGTCTTTGGCTCCCTGTTCAATCTAGAATTGAATTTAAAATCCTTCTCCTCACATACAAAGTCTTGTATGAAAAGGCCCCATCTTATCTTAAAGACCTAGTACCATATTTTCCAAATAAAGCACTTCAGGCCCCCCTCCTGTGGAACCAGCTCCCAGTTTGTCTTCAGGAGACAGACACACTGTTTACATTTATTATAAGGCTTAAAACTTTCCTTTTTGATAATCCCTTGGTTGTGCTGTGGTAGGCACAGGCTGCTGGGGGACTTCCCATGATGCACTGAGCATTTCTTTTCCACCTACCTCTTTTCACCTCCCATGCATTTATCTGCCAATATGTACTGTACGTTCGGCCGCTCCCTTGTATTTTCCCCAAGGGGCTGCCACAGCGGATTCATCCACATTGGTGTTTTTGGCAGAGGTTTTACACTGGATGCCCTTCCTGACACAACTCTCCATGATGAGAGGGGCTTGTGTTCCCGTCTGAAATCAAAGCAGGGACCTTTTACTTGTAAGGCGAATGTGTAAGCCGCTACACTATCTGCCACTGTGTCATTAAATTTTGTCTTCTCTCCCATAGTCTGTGTTGTTCTTGTTTCTCTGTGCTCTTATTTTCTCTCTTCTCTTTCCTCTCAACTCCCTGATCTTGGTTCTGTTGGAGGTCTCTTCCTGTTATAAGGTAGTTCTTCCTTCCCACCTTCGCCTAGTGCTTGCTCATAGAGGATCGTCTGATTGTTGGGATTTTTTCTCTAATATTGTAGGGTCTTTTCTTTACAGTATAAAGCATATTGAAGTGACTTTTGCTGTAAATTAGTTCTATAGAAATAAAATAAAATTGAATTCAATGATCACCCAATGAAAAACAACTTAAATCAGAATGGTTTTCTTTCATTACGTCCAGCTGACTCTCAGCAACATTACTGCAGAGATGTTTTTTACTCACAATTTTGTTATTAATTTGAGTATTTAATCCTAGCTCAATAAAGCTCCAGTTTGAAAAAATAAGCTACTACGTCTGTTTTTCTCTTTTTTCCTTTATGCTTTATTATCAGTGACTTGTACTTAACCGCTGACTCCTGACATCCAGTTCTAGTTCTACTCTTGTGCAAATGTTCCACAATTTTCTACGGTGACTTCATTAACTTCCTGTTAAATTTAGAATTTATTTGAAATCCTTCTCCTAACTAATAAAGTTTTGAATAATCAGGCCCAATCCTGATTTAAAGACCTCATAGTGCCATTTTCTTTTCCAATTTTCTACAGTGTAATTCCAAAATCCACTTCATTTCAGAAACTGATTTCCAGACATAGGGTCACTTTAAAGAATTGTAAAAAATATGCAGTTTTAAATGAAATTTTTAAACTTTTTTTGACATGTAAATTACTAAAGGGGTAATTATTGCTCATTTTAAAAAAAAACTGTTCTTTATAATACATTCTGGGTTTGGTCATTGACCTCACTTTTGGTCATGCTGGTGGTGTAAATATTTAATCATTTGCTCAAGTAAAGGTGTATAAATAAATTCCCAAGTAGCTCATCAAGTAGTACTACTGAAGTGTGGCAGGAGAGGGAGAGGAGAAATTGGTTTCTGCTTAGTCACTGAAACAGTCAACGGCTTACTGGAGTCTCCAAGGACGCCCCGCTGTTACCTCATCTCCTCTGCTAATGAGTGACCTAATGAGTTTCAGGAAATTACTGCATGCTTAGCAATTTCTCAACCGTCTTTCTCGCGCATACTTACCGTGTGTCGGCTAGACCTTGTTCATGCATATGACCTACTTTTTCTGCATTATAGTGCAGTTTAATTAAGATTTTTTTTTCATTTGAGAGTCACAGATGTACAGTAGACATGCACGTGGGCAGTACTGGCTTTCTTGTATGTGTGCTGAATGTAGTTCTGAGGAGCTTCTCTCTTTCTGCCTGCAGGATTGACCTGGGAGGATGATACCACCCAACAGGTTCTGTCCAAGGAGTTATCCAAACTGAGGAGGATTCCCTACAGACCCCAGCAGAACGGGCCTGTCTACAGCACTGACAGCGGGTCACATATTTATTTAGTCTACCCATCATTAGCTCAGTACTGTTGTGCTCGAAGGAAATGCTCCACTGTCCAACAAACTGTTGGACACTGTACAGCAAAGGATTTTATTAATTTGAAGGCTACATTACTTGCTATTAGTCTATTAAAAGCTAAAAAGGATAATGCCTTTTATTTTAAAGACTTTTTATAGACAGTTGAAGAGCACAAGGAAAAGTCCTAATTTGGACTGAAGATTTAAACATTCAGCTATGTCACAGTAAGATGCCACAACACCCTCAGCTCTTACACAGATATGCTCTGTGCTGTTTTTATACTAATAGATGCTTCATATTCTTAATCACTTTGTCAACAAAAATGCAAGAAAATGTTACTGTCTGCTGAAGTGAAGAACTGCCATGTTTTCTAATTTGAAAACTGTCTTAATTATACAGCCCTAATTCTAAAAAGAATTGGAAAGCTGTGTAAAATATAAATAAAAATGCAATGCAGTGATTTAAAAATCCCATAAACCAATATTTTATTCATAAAAGAACATAGGAAGCATGTCAAATGTTCAAAATAAGAAATTTTTTCTATTTCATGAAAAATACAAACTCATCTTGAATTTGATGGCAGGAACAGGGCTCAAAAAAGTTGGGACAAGGCAACAAAAGGCTGGGAAAGTAAGTGGTACTGAAATGAAACAGCTGGAGGAACATGTTGCAATTAATTAAATTATCTGGCAACAGGCCAGTAATGTGATTGGGTGTAAAGAGAGCACCTTGGAGAGAGAAAGTCTCTCAGACACAAAGATGGGCAGAGGTTCAGCAATCTGCCAGAAACTGTATCTACAAATTGTGGAGCAATTTCAGAACAGTGTTCCTCAGAATAAAATTGAAAAAACTTTGAATATTCTATCATCTACAGTACATAATATCAAAAAAAGATTGAGAGAATCTGGAGACATCTCTGTGCCAAAGAACAGGGCTGAAAACCAGTTCTGGATGCTGGTGATCTTTGGGTCCTCAGGCAGCACTACATTGCAATCAGGCTGTCATGTAAATCACTGCCTGGGCTCCAGAAAAATTCCAGAAACCATTGCCTGTGAGCACAGTTGGCCATGCCATCCACAAAGGGTGGTTAAAGCCTAGAAGTATTCTGAGTTTATGCTGGGGCCTCCTCCCAGTTCGACATGCCTGAAACACCTCACCAAAAGGCATCCAGAAGTCATTCTGTTCAGATGCCTGAACCACATCAGCTGGCTTCTTTCAGTGTGAAGGAGTAGTGGTTCTACCAACTCCCTCCCAACTTACTGAACTCCTCACCTTGTCTTTCCCTGTCTAAGGGAGAGCCCAGACAAATGGGGGAAGCGTATTTCCACCACTCGTATCTGCAGTCTTATTCTTACGGGTGTCTGGATCAAAAATCAAGCTGATCACTTTACCCCAAGTATCATAATTGACAAGAAAAGTGATACCACATATGGTACTCTGACATCTATATTGACCATGAATTTATGTGTAGTTTATGTGTCTATAATCAGCTAATCTTACCCAGTGACCATCTTGTGTGTAGTTTAAACTCAGCGGTGGGTGATTTGACTGATTATACCTTGAACCTGACCAATAGTTAGGTTTAAGTTGTCAGAGTTTGTGACTGGTTGGTTGATTGCATTAGCTTTTAGTCCTTCTGTTTATTTGTTACTTTATAGATGAATGTATGGTTTTTTCTAGATATTTTTTGTGTCTTTTTTCTGTCAATAATAGATACTCTATGTGCATTTGAAAACAGCGATATCGTCTGAATTGTTTCATTTGGACTATAAAATCATTTTGGACATGTCTTTGCAAAGAAGAGTTAAATGACTGTGCTACTCTGAAATACTGATTTCTGTATTTTCTTAAACCTTTTCCCTATTCCCGCAGGCCAATAGCTGAAGCGATGGACCCAGTGGACCAAAGAGTGAAACCAGTGGAGGTAGAGATCAGCAGAAATCTCCAGACATACCTCCAACGTCTTGGCCTCCTTCCCAAGACATCTTCCTCCAGCCTGAGCTCACCTGGCAAGGTAGTGCTTTACTCTCTTTGTCTCTTCTGAACCTTTGCTCTTCTTCCAGTTGTCAATTTTGTTGTCACATTTTAAGTTTTTTTCTCAGGATGATTAAACTGAAGCTATCTTCCTTTTCCTTATTTTCTTTCAAATAATGTATATATTATTATGTATATATTAATGATGAGACAGTGAGGTTGGTGCACTACAAGTATTCCTTATGAGCCACAACCTCCAGTTTCAGTTTTTGTCTTGACTCATGGCTGTATAAGATGTCATAGAGAGAGGAGATATTTAATATGGTCATCTCAGCCACACAGCTCGAGCCCCATCTACCTGCTGTTGTTGTGTTTATGAGGGGCAGCTAATCAGAAGAAAGTTGAATTAAGGAGGGGCTCATTTGACTGAACTGAGGGGCTATAGCAAGGGCCAGTAAACTGTGAATCACGCAAAGCTCCTCTTGTAAAAATACAGAGCAGTAAATTCACCTCTATACATAAATTATCAGCGTACTAATAGATAGATATCAAATAGCCCTAAAGTAATGAAACCCAAGTGAATGAACTTCCGTAAACCTCAGCTCCTGCTGTTCCCTGCCACACATTTGAAAAATGAAGGATATGTGGGGAATTTGTTTTAACCCCAGTGACTGCATTTAGCCTTGACCTCCATTGCCTCAGTTTGAAAAGACAGTGCGAACACATACAGTGTGCACACTCAAAAAACTCGCTCAAAGACACAAACACACACACACCTTAACAACAGGGAGTCCGGTGTCATCCTTCGTTGTCACTCCTTTCTTGCTTCTCCATCCTAACTGATGACTTCTCCCAGCTTGACCGTTATGAGCGAAATAATACCAGCTGAGAGTTCACGAGTTCACTCCTCTAATTAATAACTCACGACGTGACTGCATCCCTCTGCTGTGCCTGCAGAGGCCTCTTTCATGCTGGGGAATTGTACTGAGGGCCCAACGAGTACGACTGCTTGGAGCCTGCAGGCATTGCTCGCAGGCTCGTGGCCTTTTCTATCTGTGTTCACCTGTTTGGTGGCAACTAAAAGGAGCAGGAAGACTGAAGGGGCCCTGCAGGGCATGAGTGGCATAAACTGCACCAACTGAGTGATGTAGATGAATAAAGATACTGCCGGCAATAAATATCAGAGGGGCCCTTGCACATACCAATCATGAAGAAGCATGACAACTGCGGGGAGCGGTTTATGTCGGTATTGTTATGATAATTTTACCGTTACTCGGGCTTGTGCCATTTCTATGCTCTTAGGTGGGTGTTAATGGAACCGGCAGTGACAATTTGCTTTTGTTGTAGCTGATGGATCTGTTAATATGATTGCATAAATGGATTAATAACTTGTTTTTTTTTTCAGAAACTGGCTTTTTCATGTCAGCAATCATTTTGTTAAAGCAAAGTGCTCCTTCATGCATCCAAATACTCTCACTCAATCCAGTGGTAGAACAAAAATCAGACATATTCTAGTACTAAGTATATATTTTTTTCTTTTAATCCTTTTTTAATCAAACTATTTAATGTTCTCCCTTTAAATTTGAACAGTAGCAAGTGATGAAAGCTGTTAATTATCATGTCACAAGACACCTTACATTTCGATGGTTCCAGGGAAATGCACATCTGTTTCATTTTGCACATATTTTGCCCAGAAGTGAACTGGCCAAAGTACTCTAGCATCAGAATCATTTGCATTCAAGTCACATACAGTTACTCCTTGGCTGCACGTTCAAACCTTTGCTCATTATTTTTGGCACATTGTCTCAGTCTTCAGTGGACAAAGAGCAGGTGGGATGTTTGTCTTGAATATATGTATATTTTTTGGGCAATTTGCCATCATTAGACAGCGGGCAGAGGGATGACACAAATGAGAGAGCTGGTGAGTGAAACTGGTAATTGCTCATGGTTGGCATCTTAAATTTCTAGGCAGCCAGGATGCTCCAACGACACAGAATAAATATTATTGTGGTGAAACTCTTCCTTCCTGCAGAAACATTGTGTTTAAGCTTTGCTTGCAGTTGGTTTTTCCAAAGCCACTGAATTTTTCTCCAAATGCACATGAATAATGTGGTTTCCACCACAATCAGTCCAGAACATTATAATAGATAGATAGATAGATAGATAGATAGATAGATAGATAGATAGATAGATAGATAGATATGCACAAGTTAAAAGGGACCTATTACCATCCCTGCCAAAGGAGGGCATGTGTTTACTGGCACTGGTTTTTCTATTTCTTTGCCTGTGTTCAGTATAACTCCAAAATTAATGGATTTTAATGAATATTTTTGGAGAGCTGGATTGTTACATTTTGGACGAGATTTGGATCCCCTTGTGGATCCAGGAATGTATTTATTTATTTATTTTTACCATTGCGGGGTAAGGCAAACTTGGCATTGGCAGAGGTTTGTGCTTTCTGAGTGCTTCTGTTCTTTAGTCTTGAACTCAGCTACAGTAGGTTTGCATGTTTCACTTTTTTTGATATAATCCTGTTTTATTATATACTGGGCCTTGATGCAGCCCCTCAGTTAATCTGCTGTCTGAAACAAATCCTTTAAACTCCCTTCTCTTTAAATCCACCCTCCTTTTAAGTGAACTTTCTTTTAATTGGCCACTCCTAGCAAACAGCAGGTGGGTGGATCTTCCATGCTCAGAGCAAGAACTATGCACTAACTATATTATGGATATCCAGTTTCTGTGAACTCATACATACATTTTACATATGACATACATTGGATATAGAAAGTCTACACATCCCTGAACACCAGGTTTTTCTCAATGAAAAAAATAGATGACAGTAAATAATTTAAAACCTTTTTCCACCTTTAATGTGACCTATAACCTACACAATTCAACTGAAAAAGGAACAAATCTATTAAGGGGAAAATATAAAAAAAAAAATATATATATATATATATATATATATATATACACACACACACACAATAAGCTGGTTGCATAAGTGTGCACACCCTAATACTAATACTTTGTTGAAGGACCTTTTTCTTTAATTAAAGCATTCATTGTATTTGAGTACACACCTGCCATCAGCTAAAGTGACTCTGATTAACCCCAAATAAAGTTCAGCTTTTACATCCTACAGTAAAAGCCATAGTTTGCAGACAGCTGACAAAGGGTCAAAGGAATCTTATTCAGAATCAGAATCAGAATCCTTTATTAACCTCAGGGGGGAAATTGCTTGGGTTCCAGATGAGCTATTACAGTAGGTACAAATAAATAAATAAATATATATGGTTGTGAATGGTAAGAAAATCAAACTGTATAAACTGTATAAAACTATTTGTAAAAAGTGCAATTGTTCTATAATCCTTCAAAGTTAAGACAGTTAAAAAAATGAATATAAATATATATGAAATATAGAAAGTGAATTAGCCTTAATGTCCAAAGTGCAATATGTTACATTAGATACTAACCGTCCAGGTATTACTGAGAGGAGTTGTATAGTTTAATGGCCACAAGTAGGTATGATCTCCTGTGGTATTCAGTTAGGAGAAGGGTACAAAAAAAATTTCACAGCATTACTGTATATATACCATGGAACACAGTGAAGACAATCATTAAGAAATGGAGGAAATATACATACAAAGAAAACTGGACATCCCTCCAAAATTCTTAAATAGACAAAACAAAAATTGATCAGGGAGACTGCCAAGAGGCCTACAGTATCCCTAAAGGAGCTGCAGGAATTTCTGGCAAGTACTTGTTATGTAATACACGTGTCACCCATCTTGCGTATTCTCCATAGGTCTGGACTATGGGGTAGGGTTGCAAAGGAAGCCTTTCTTACAAAGAAAAACATCAAATTTGAACAAAAAATACATCAGGTCTCCGAAAAACATGTGGAGAATATGTGTTATAGTCTCATGAAACTAAGGTTGAAGTTTTTGGCCACAATACCAGAAGTTATGTTTGTTGCAAAAACAACACTGTGAATCACCAGAAGAACACCATACCCATGTTGAAGCATGGTGGTGGCAGGATCATTCTTTAGGATTGTTTTTCTTCAGCTGGAACTGGGGCTTTAATCAAGGTGGAGGGACTTATGAACAGTTCCAAATACTAGTCAATTTTGGCCCAAAATCCTGCCTGCTAGAAAAGCTGAAGAAGAATTTTACCTTTTAGCATGACAACGACCCCAAGCATACATCCAAATCAACAAAAGAATGGCTTCACCAGAAGACAATGAAAGCTATGGAATGGCCCAGCCAGAGCCTAGACATAAATCCAATTAAAATCTGTGGAGTGACCTGAAGAGGGCTGCGCACAAGAGATGCCCTCACAATCTGACAGATTTGGAGCACTTTTGCAAGGAAGAGTGGGCAAATATTGCCAATTAAAGATGTGCCATGCTGACAGACTCTTACCCAAAAAGAATAAATGCTTTAACTAAAGCAAAAGGTGTTTTATGAATGATTTGTTTTCAGCTGTGCACAGTTATGCAAACAGCTTTATGTACATTTTTAATTTGTTATATTTTACCCCTTGACAGATTTGTGTCTTTTTTAATTGAATTGCACAGGCATTAAAGGTGGTAAAAGTTTTGAAATGATTTATCCTGGTCTCAATTTTTTTTACATCACAAAAACCTGGTGGCAACACTATAGCTTCTCTAATTGAAATGGTGACCCATAAACCAAAGGGTAGAGTCCTTGCTGCAGGGGCTGGAGTTTGAGTCTGCCCTAGACTATTTCCTACGTATCTTTCCCCTTCACTCTCTCCCTACTTTCCTGTCTACTCTCTGACTGTCCAATTAAATAATGTCTAAAGTGCCCCCAAAATAAAAAATGTAAAGAAAAACCTGGTATTTTAACAGGGGTGTGTTCACTTTCTCTTGCCAGTGTAGAAAAAACCGTCTGAAATTGAGTGTTTAGAGCAGGCTGAACCCTTAGGTTTTGGCTATAACAGCGACTACTTGGACATAGCTGACATTGTTATTTAAAGCAATGCTGATAATACTAATAAATAAATAAGGAAAGGAATAATAGTTTCTTTTTTTAAGGTGAACCAGTAATCATCTATCACTCTCTTCACAATCTAGCACAGGTTTAATTTAATGAAGCTACAAGTTTAGGACCTGTGAGACATCTGTTCCTCAACCAAGTCTCTGATGTACTTCCACTGCTCTTTGTATTCTGGTTAGAGCCATTTTTTTTTGTCTGTGAAGGGAATAGCACACACAGTTGTATTAAATCTCTCTTTTTTTTTGGCAATTTCCCCCTTAGAACAAGAACAGTTTGATGTGTTGAAGAAGAAAGTTCTGTGTTGACCATTTTCAGTCCACTTGAACTCACAAAGGCCGGCACTCCAGACACTCAAATGCCAAATGTATTGAGTCTTTAATCAACACAACAGTTTTCAACAGTGCAAACATAATTGGAAAAGTTTTGTAATGATCAATCAGGCTTTTAACGTAATAAGGTTGATTTAGGTAACACAATTGCTGCTGGAACACAGGAGTGATGGCTGCTGAAAATGGCCTCTCTATGCCAGAAATTCCATTAAAAATTATAAATAATTTATAATGAATAATTCTTTCAATGATTCATTGCCATTAACAACATTTCAGATGAATTTAATGTTGTATTAGGTGAAAAAAGTGTGTTTCATTAAACGAAAAGACAAGACATTTTTATAGCAGCCCCAAACTTTTGTTTAGAGATTGTTGAAATTTTACCAGTCAAATCAATATTTGTTTTTCTTTCAGTATTAAAAATCTTCCTCCTACAAATTCATAGGAGCAATGTGGTTCATATTCTTTTAATAAAAGATTAATGGGAATTGTAATAACATTCACCCCTCTGATTATTTGGCTCCATTACATGATGCTTGAAGAAACAGACTCAGTCAGGATATAATAATAATTATTACTTCTGCTTGTGTTTTCCAGAGTGGCCGTTTCCGGTCAGGCATCCCTGCAGACTTCTATCGCTCCAAGGCTCAGACTTCAGCTCAGAAATCGTCTCCCTCCAGCTTCTCAACTCTTTCATCATTCCAACCTGTGCAGAAACAGAGACCTCCAGCCAACCAGCTCCTCACCGCGCAGGCTGAGGGTGACCTTCTCCTGAGCGCCCTGAGGCAGTATCTCTCCGGGCATGTGTCCCTTCACGGTGGGGGAGCCAGCCCCTCTGAGCGCCTGGGGACCTTCTACGGCAACGGAATAGAGAATTCAGGGCTCAAAAAAGAGACCTCAAAATCCACCATTGTGAATATGGGAAGGACTCAAGGGGCCAAGGACCCACTCACATCTGTGGATGGTATGTATTTTAATCATTTCAGTGAATCAAGTGCAAGTTTGAGGTGAACTTTAAACTGACAGTTAAACAAGCACTTGTTTAACTGTCAGTGGTGCCAGAGAAAGCTTTAATACTACATTCACATTTGACATTGTTTGGGCACAAGCTGAGGAGCAAAGCTGTAATTTATGCCTTTGTTAGACTGGGCAGGCCTAGGATGTCCCTGTACTCTAATGGCTTACACATTTGCCTGACAGGCAAAAGGTCCCTGGTTCAATTCCAGGTGGGGACACAAGCCCCTCTCACCATGGAGGGTTGAGTCAGGAAGGGCATTCGGTGAAAAATCTCTGTCAAATTACTAATGCGTATTAGTCCGCTGTGGTGGCCCCTTGAGGAAAATATTTGAGAGCAGCTGAAGGTACTCTCTTTTGGACTGGACTGAACCATGTAGAATATCCTAAGTGATATCAGAAAATCACAAAAGTTGTAATTCAGCAAGAACTAAAATGTTACTTCATGCAAACCTTTTTTTAAAAGGAAAAAGTACAAAGAAAAATATTGGCAAGAGTTTTTACTGAGAATACAAATTAATTGTATTTTGTAAATATACACAAATGTAGAACTTCATGACTGCAACACACTCAACAAAATTTGGAGTAGGGTTAAAATAATATTGCTAAGTACTAAGTGAAGTAACATTAGTTTGGAAGACTCCACATTAAGCAGGCAAAATTGGAGGATAGATGTCATGTTTGGGTATAAAAGTAGCATCCATCAAAGGCTCAGCCTTTGCAAGCAAGGATAGGCCATGGCTCCTTTGTCCCAAAATTTGTGAGAGAATTTTTAGTCATTTCAAAAGAAAACATTTCTCATTGCAAGACCTCAGAGAATTTAGGTATTTTAACATTTTAGGTGCACAATATTATGAAGAGATTCAGAGAATTCTGAGGCATCTTGGGTAATAAAGTATGATTTTTCCATACTTTGGAAAACCATTGTCACCTACAGTAACACAGTACAATGCTGCTTCCAGTAATGCAAGTTGAAACTGTATTACACAAGGAGGAAGCCATGCATCAACTCTATGCAGAAAAGCCATCAAGTTACCTGGGTCTGAGCTAATCTCAGATGGATTGAAAGACTGTGGAACCACGTGCTGAGGTCAATGTCCACATTTCACCTTTTTTCAGAAAAAAACAGGTGTTGGGTTCTCCATGCCAAAGCTGAAAATGACCATACAGCTTGTTAACAGTTAAAGCTGCAAAAGCATCTGTGATGGTATGGGGGTGCATCAAGGCCCATGGGATGGGTGAGTTGCATGAAGTTTGAGGTGCAGGATTTTAGAGAGGCATGTACTGCCATCAAGGTGATGTCTCGTCATGGGACGCCCATGCTTATTTCAGCAGGACAATGCCAGACCACAATCTGCAATGGCTCCAACAGTGTGGCTTAGTAGACACAGAGTGTTTGTGTTTGACTGGCCTGCTGCCAGTTCAAATCAATCTCCTATTGAACATATTTGGCACATCATGAAAAAAAGAATCAGAATCTGGACCATGGACTGTTGAGCAGCTGAAGTGTTATATCAAGCAAGAATGGACAAGATCTCCAGTTGCAAAACTGCAGCAATCAGTGTCCTCAGTTCCAGAAATACCTTTAATAAGTGTTAATAAACAGAACGGTGATGTAACACAATGGTAAACACGCCTCTGTCCCTACTTTTTTTGAGTGTGTTGCAGTCATCAAATTCTAAATTTCTATATATTAAAAAATACTATTGGTCAGCAAAACAATTGAAAACCTTTTCTTTGTACTTTTTAATTTTGTCAGTAAAATTAAATCTGCATGAATTAACATATCCCAGATTTTTGTTTTTATTAAATTTGGGGAAATATCTTAGCTTTATTGAAAATGGGATTTGTAAAATAAATAAAGTAAAATGCTTAGAAAGAAAGTGTGCTAAATAAAGTCAAACCTGCACATTCCAACAACTCTCATAACTAAATGACAAACTGCATACGACACAAGCAGTATGACTGGTAATATGATCTTTCTGGTTAAAAGAAAGCAAGACTGACCAACAGTAAAATCACCACAGTATCTGATGTATGATGTGTAATGTGTTTGATTGGCCGACACATTAAGTTGCCAGATGTTGTTGCACTGCATTGTGGCACAATTTGAGCATGCCTAAACTCACTGCCAGATGAAAACATGTTTTTGCCTTAGTGCTCTGTGGGACCCCAGCTGAGCCTCCAGCTGTACCCGCACAGTGGTGTCATTGAAATAAACGAGGACATGAAATTTGTTTTTTTTACATAGTGCTGCGGCCATTCTGAGCACACGGTTCTCACTGTGGGATCCACATCATCCTCCTTCTGCATGAAGATGGGCGGAAAACATAAGCATAGATTGCTGGCAAAAACAAACTCGCCTCAAGGTCCAGCTAGTAATTGCTGTAAGGCTTTCAAAGGTGACACACAAGTGTAATCTGGAAATGTAGTTCGTTGTGTAGTTGTAGATGTTCAACTTTCCTTTTTATCTGTGCATTTAAACTTGCAAGAACACAACACTGACAGGATATCATACTCTAACTGGGCAAACTTGTTAGCAAACAGTTGCTTGTTTAGATATCCAGCAAACACGGAGCAACATTATCATTTACTCGGAGTCTCATTTGTGTCCATCTAATGAATGCAACTCCTACATCCACCCGCTCTGTTTGTTGACTGTACTGACTCCTGAGGAAAATATCTTGCTCTTAAATGCTCCACTGTGTTCACTAGCTAGTTAAATGTCTGCCTGCTGTTAGGTGCTGAGCAGGTACACGGAGCTTTTCTGATGAAAACAACTGCATGCTGTGGCTGCAAAATGATGCCAAGAGAGAAATGCGAGTGAACGGAAACAGTGAAGTAACTGGACATCTAAACAATGAGCTGAAACTCACTATAAAGCTCTGTAAAGCTGAGGGGAGCTCCATAAAGAGATGTGGCTTCATTACTACAAATCACAGCTTTTGCACTGTCACAGTCTTTTAAGACATGTAGAAATATTTATTATAGCAGCTTTAAGGACATCTCATCACTGCTGAAATGTCCAGACAATAGAAATGGATCCGCTGGTGAGACTGTTTTGTTTCTCGTCTCAGCTACATAATAATATTCCCGAAAAGTGAGGACATGATGCAGTCGTTAGCGCTGCCGCTGCCCAGACTCGTGATCCATCATGATGGAACTGATTATATTTTCAGTCATTTTGAAAATATGGATTTGCCACTAGGTGGGGCTTTCTGTAAAAGTTTTACATTTTTAGCCATATCTCTGTGACTATTCGTTCAGTCTGCACGAATCGAAGACCAGTACAAACCAATACACGTTTATAGTTACATATCCCTGAAATTTTTTACAGGAATATTATGGAATCAACTTTGCGTCAACATACAATTTGCATTAAAAGAAACAAACAAATTGACCATAACATCTAGCCTCATATCACTTTAAGTGGGGTCGGATCAGGTCAGTATTCACGAAGAAATTGGGGATTTGCAGGGATATACAGGCTCAGGAGGTAGAGCGGGTTGCCTTCTAATCAGAAGGTTAGTGGTTTGATCCCCAGCTTGCCCAGTGTACCTACTGAAGTGTCCTTAGGCAAGACACTGAAGCAGCCATGAACGTGTGCATGATAGTTAAATGTGCTTAAGGGTAGAGAATAAAGTGCAATGTGAATGAGGCTTGTAGTAAAAAAAGCGCTTTAGAAAAGGGTTATATACTGTAAGTACCAGTCCGTATACAGTGCTTAATAACTGTATTAGACCACCACCCAGTGTAAGGTTTATGCCACAGCTGTTCTAAATTAACAGCATTGGCAATTACCCAAATTATATTTTTTATGTTTCTGTGATGGTTAATGCATCAGTATGTAGAAGCTCTTTAACCAAAATTATACTTCTAGTGCTAAAATATAATTATTATAAATTGTCAAATTTACTGTTTTACAAAAAAACTTAAAAATAGTCAAGCACATTATTATTTCTTAAGTCAGATGTCATATTATAGTTATTTACTTACATTTCTGAACAGCAAAATTAGTTTTAGTGGTTGAATGTTACACTTGATTAGTTTCTGACTTCTCAGAGAAGCCCAGTGAGCTGTCTCAAATTTGAGTATAAAAAGATTAATTCAGTTTGAAATTCCTCATTCCTGTTCAAAATGGTAAAACACACAGAAATCACTGAAAAGGAAGAGTTTGTATTAAAGCACTTCGTGATGCTGTATGATCTTTCTCGTTTTTATGACAGGTGGTCTAATAAATTCAGTTAAGCCCTGTATCTTTTGTGGTCGCAGGGGGCTAGTTGTTTTTTGTGCATTGTTTTTCTCTCATATATACACATTTACAATGGTGACTGCTCATATTAAACTTGACCAAAGTTTTAAATAGGCTCAGCAAGTATTTAAACAAACAAACAACTTTATTCGTCCCCAGATGGGGAAATTCAAATCAAATCACCATCACTGTTACAGATCGAAGACACACACACACACACACACACACATATTTTAGACATGCGACATGCAGTGAGGGAGGTTGGTAAATAAGGCTCCCATTTTACAGGCGCTAGTGAGCAGTGTGGGGGGATTCGGTGCCTTGCTCAGGGGCGCGTTGGCAATGCTCGGGGGGGGGTGAGCTGGCACCTCTCTGGCCTCTGGTCCACCTCTAAACGTATGGGTCCAGGGCGAGGTCTTGAGCCGGCTAGTCTTTGATGGCCACTGGGTCCGGGTCCGGCTACGCACTGAGCCATTACCGCCACCTGTGAGCCCCATGGTTGAGTGGGAAAATCCCAGTAAATCAGCAGTTTCCGAAATGCTCAGATCAGCCCATTTGGCATCAACAACAATGCCAGGCTAAAAGTCACTTAAATCATCGTTCTTCCCCGTTCTGGTGCTCAGTTTGAACTTCAGCGGGTCTTGATCATGTCTATGTGCTTAAAGGCATACCATGTGATTGGCTGATCAGATATTTGCACTGGCAAGCAGTTGAACAGGTATACATAATAAAGTGGGTGTTTATAAGCTAAGAATTAAAAACAAGTATCTAAGACAGAAGAAACAATACAACTCAAGGACCAAAATGTAGGGTGCAAGAAAATTCTTGGCTCTTTATAATATCAAAAAGAGCAGTTGTCATCTCAGGCACACACCTCTCCCAGCCTCCTACTGTTCAAACTTTCTACAAGGAGCAGCCAATCAGAAGAGAACTGGTTTAAGGAGGGTTATAACAGCTTGTTTCAGACAGAGAATAAACTGAGGGGCTACACCAAAGATAAATAATATGATTTTTAGCATATTAAAAAATTACACTGTGTATATGGAAAATGATATTATTTTCCATAAGTTTAAAGATATAAATATGGAGTGGGTAATCAGCATAATAGATCCCCTTTTAAATCTTTTAAGATTGAACTAATTATGTGTGTGTGTTTTTACCTCCATCTCTCCTCCAGAGAGGTTCATCGAGAACGTTTTGAAGAACGTTGGCAGGCAACACGTGGATGTCGATAAGCTGACACCACAGGACCTGAACCAGCTGTCCAGCCTGATAGCTGAGGCTCTGCAGGTAGTCGACCAGGACCGGGGACTAAACAGGGGTCTGAGTCGAATGAGGGGACCAGGACCAAGAGATCTGGAGGGAGAGCTGAGCGATGGAGAAGAAGAAAAACAAGAACAAGAAGAGCAAGAAGAGGAAGAGGAAATTGCTAGAGATGAGTTGCTAGAGAATGCTCCCACTCTGAAACCTCAGGAGAGCACTCCTATCGCACTGGCAGCACTTCAAGGTAATTTTATAGTGATTCATTTTGTTTTTACATAATTAAAGTATTGAGTAAACACTGGAAAGTAAGTCTATAGTACATGCATAATTATGTAGGCTGGATTAAACAAAAAAGGAGCTCTCAACTCTCCACAAGAGTGCAACATAAAAATCAATGTGAAAATAAACAAGCATCCTGCGCTCAATGCAGGGCATAAACCCAGCCAGTGTTAATGGTTTATTGTCCACTGAGGCCACTCAGGCTTAGTATGTTTACACAATCAGTGAAAGTGCTCAATAGATAACTAAATGATCAAAAACTATGCCTCAGTTTGGTCAGAAAGACGTGAATGTAATATTCATGTACATTTTCAAATGTTTCTTCACCATCAGTGAAAAGCAAAATTACCCAACAGCAAATTTAAATCAATAAAATATCAGAGAAAGATGAATTTGGTTTAAAAAATATCCTTGAAATTGGGAGAGGTGGCTTTTAGATCTGAATGGGTTTTACATCAGCAACTTCCTTTTCTCTTTTTCTGTTCTTGCTCAGACATATACACAAATGAATGAATGCGTTTCTTCTTTTTATCCTGACAGAACGCCATACGGACACTGAAGAGCACATTAAGGACAAGGTAAGCACTGAGTGTAGTAGAAAGAAGAGACTTAAATGTCAGAGTGAAGGCCAGCTTTATGAGCAATTATGTAATATTGTGCATGAGGAAGGAGATGAGTTTTCAAAAGAACTTGGTTGACATCAGCCACTTTACAAGGGTGAAGTAACTATCTAGAAAATTTATCGCCAAAAAACTGTTGTGATTTTTGTAAAAGCCTTGTAAAAGACTTATAAAAATGCTGTACTTTAGTGAAGAAACAGTACTGTACTAAAGACACGATAAACTGGTGCACTGATGTATTAAGGCATGAACACACAAATGGAAACACAGTACGGTAAAAACTGACCGTACAATTCTAACAAGCTTGAAATTTTGTGTGTGGCATGGCCACCTTTATTCTTCAACACAGCCTCAACTCTCTTAGGCAAGCTTTTTGTTAGTTTCTTTAAGTAGTCTTTAGGAATCATTGAAGGATCTTGAAGGACATTCCAAAGCTCTTCTTTGGATGTTGCCCTATGAAGATGATCCTACACTGCCCCGATAATGTTGAGGTCTGGGGTATTGGGAGGCCAATCCATGACTGACAGTGTTCCATTGTGTGTTTTTCTATCAAGGTGGGCTTTTTACTGCATTGGCAGTGTGTTGTGGATCATTGTCATGCTGAAAAATGAAGGTGCTGCTCATCTGATGCTTTCCAGATTGTTATTGCATGGTGGCTCAAAATCTAATGATACATTTCTGTTCATAATTCCCTTCATTTAGACAAGATCTCCAACACCACTGACTGAAATGTGGCCCCAGACATGACAGAGCCTCCACCATGTTTTACAGAAGGTTGTAGATACTGACTGTTGTACCTTTCTCCTGACCTCCTCCATACTTTTTGATTATGATTTGAATCAAAGGTTTCAAAATAGAATTCATCACTAGACCTCTGGACCTCTTCCCACTGATTTTCAGGCCAGTTGTTGTGTAATTTCGCATACATCAGCCTTTTTCCCCATTTCCCTTCCTTAAAATGGCTTCTTGACAACCACCCTTCCACTGAGACCGTTTCTGTTGAGGCTCTGGCAAGCAGTCCTCCTCAGGTGTCTGGACTTTGCTGGATTTTTTCCTATTTCTTAAGAACATGACTTTCAGAAACTACTTATCTGCTATGGATCGTTTTTTGAGGCCTGACATTTCTTCTTTTGTCCTCCAATTTTCCAATTTCCTCAAATCTGCATCAAAGCTGCATACCATTCCAAGATATGCCAAATTTTTGCCTAATAACTCTTTGGGAATGACCTTGTTGTTCAAAAATATTATTCTGTGCCTGTCAAACTGTGTTATCTTTGGCAATTTTTGTAGATTCAGTAAAAGACAGGAATAAATTATGTGTTTTTGCAACAGGCTGCTCCTAACAAAGTGCCTAATGATGCAATTAAAATTAAATAAAATAAAATATTCCACTGAACATGGTAGGGTACAAGGACTGGACTGAAAGTGAATGAAAAAGCAACCAGTGTCCAAAGTGAAAGTTTGAACGACCTTCAAGAATTATTTCTCAAGACCATTTAAAAAAAATTCAAGAAAGTGTGGCTGCTTGAAAGCAAAATATCAAGAAATGAAGCGTGGCTCAAGACGTTTGCACAGTACTATGTTTGTCAGAATAAATGATTCAGTAGCTTTGATCTGTGTTTTCCAGTTAATTTTTCTACAGATTTTATTTTTATGCCAGTATATTGCATTTCCAATAATAAAGAGAATCTTCCACTAAAAATGCAATTATGAAATTTATGAAAATGTCTTTTTCAAGCTGGAGATAGCAGTGGATACATAAATAAGTAAATATGTAAATAAGTGAATTACATTGAAAGTAGATTTTTAACTATTCAACATGGTGAACTCATAAATATTATACTGAACTGATTCAGTCCTGCAGATAATAAATGAAATGCTGGTTTAAAAAAGAAAACTCAGAAGGGTATTTCAGGCTTTACTTGGGTTAATACCAAGGGTTGAAATATTTAGGAGTTAGAAAGAGGCATACCTGTAATGTACTTCATTGTGGGGTGATTCACTTGTATTGTAAAGCTCATGAATATCAGTTGATAGATACTGTAGATTTATTATCCCCAAGACTAGAATTATTTTGGACTCTACTGACTTACAGAGTATACAAAATCAGAAATAATTTTTTATAGATAAATGAATTCATATGTGGTCAGGCATCAGCCAGTTATGGTTTTGTTCTGTTTAAAAATCTGACTAATAGAGGCAAAAAGAAGTTCTTAAGCCAATTCTAATTGCACCTTTGACACCACCTTGATTTTAATGATCGAGGAACATCTCAAAGTATGCAGCAAGCATAACTGAATGCAATCTCTCAGGAAGCTAAACTCAGATGGACATGAGAATCAACCCAGTCCACACGAACATTTCAAATTAAAGTGCTATCTACATTTTGTCGGATTGCTGCTGCTAGAGGCTCAATAAAAATGACAAAAAGTGACGGGGAGAGGGGGCAGCACTGCCTAGTACCTCTCTGCCGATTAAAGCTTCAAGAGGTAAGATCATCTGTCCTGACACATGCATTTGGGGAGCTGTATAGTGTTTTCATCCAGTTTATGAAGGATGAGCTAAATCCAAATTTATGTAGAACTGCAAATAGGAATTTCCAATTTACTTGAGCGAATGCTTTTACCGCATCTAGAGAGATAACTTTTGGTTTCTAATTTGTTAATGGAACAGTAGTCTATTACATTTATTAGTCTGCGTGTATCATTTGCTGAGTATCCACCCTTGATAAAACCTGTTTGGTCAGGATGAATTATAAATGGAGTGATTTTTTCTAATCTTCTGGGAAGAACTTTGCAAATTATTTTCAGGTCTACATTTATGAGTGAAATTGGGCAGTAGCTGGAGGGGAGTGTAGGATCTTTACCTACTGTAATTTAAGAAGCAGGCTAATGTTGGCAGAGTTCATGTTTGGAGGTAGTGTGTGATCACTCTGAATTTGAATCACCATTCTGATAAAAGTAGGTACTAGTGTAGGCCGGAATTCTTTTCAAAACTCTGCTGGAAAATCATCTGGACCTGGGGCTTTATTATTTGGAAGATGCTGCAGGGCTTCATGGAATTCAGATATTGAAATAAGTGAATCCAGGGTCTTGATCTGTTCATCATTTAGTTTTGGTAAATTTATATTATTAAGAAATTCTTTAATGGTAGTATTTGATGGATTAATCTGTGATTAATATAAAGCTTCATAGAATTCTTTAAAAGATTTATTTATTTGTTGTGGATCATGAGTAATATTCCCAGCCGAGGCTTTAATATAATGTATAGTTGTTTTTTCTTTATTTCTTTTTAACTGATTGGCGAGGAATTATCTGGATTTATCACCATATTGAAAAAAAATCAAATGTGTTTGGCGCAACAGGGCATTCAAATTATGATTCTGCTTGCTAAAGCTGCCAGACAGGACAGGTTAAAAAAAAAAAAAAACTGTGTCAATCCACAGTTTCTCCAGCTAGAGTGTTGGTCACATATTAGTGAAACTTGCTACAATGATCACCTAATGGGTCTTTATGGTCAAGATCATAGTTGTCTGTACTGTTAGATGGTGATGATCATGTTCTCTATAAGAATTAGAGGGAGGCATCCTATTGGTTGAGTCCCACATTGGGAAGGCCTGGTGTAGGTCTTTCTATCACCATTATGCTAACATCAGGTCATGGGTCAGTGCTATGACATGCTGATGGTTAGTACTGACCATGTAATCACAATACCCTTGAACTTCAACACTTTCATTTAGTGGTGAACCAGATTAATTTGTCCTGACTATTTAATATGACTAAATATGCGAGCACCCTTGACTTACCGGTGAATTTTAATTCTCTTCTCTTTAGTTTGTGCAACACAGCCAACTAATGAAAGGAAAACCACTTTCTTTCTGTACGTCACATATTACAATGACCTGTGAACCTGTGATGAATCTTGGGCCAGATGAGCTACTACTGTACATCACTGCATGCATTTTAAATTTTCATTCATTAAAAATGCAAGTGTGACAAAAATCCTGTTGTCACATACTGTACATGTGGCTGCCTCTACAGTCCCTTCCAAAAAGTATTGGAACCACAAAGTCAGTTAACCTGAGTTTGCTCTGCACTGAAGACATTTGTGTGTGAGATCAAAGGATGTGTTCCAGCGGCGTAGTGGTGAGCACCTTAGCCTCATAGCAAAAAGGTCCTAGGTTCAAATACGCTGGCCAGCTGGGGCTTTTCTGTGTGGAGTTTGCATGTTCTCCTTGTGCCTGTGTGGGTTTTTTCCAGGTACTTTGGCTGCCATAGACATGCATGGGGTTAGGTTGATTGGCAAGTCTAAATTGGCCATAGGTGTGAATGGGTTGCCTATCTTTTTGCATTAGCCTCTCGCCCTATGACTGCTGGGATAGGCTCCACCCTCCCCAGTGACCTTGAATTGGATAAGCGGTAGAAGAGGGAGGGATAGATCAGAGTCTCAATTTTTATTCCCTGGTATTTACATCTAGATATGTTAAACAACATAGAAAATAGCACATAACCCAGTCATTTTCCAAAAGTATTGGAACATGACAAGCTGCCGGTGTTTATTGTTACTTAAGTGGGTGCGAGATTAATTGTTTAATCATTAAGTAGCCCAGGATGTTGACTCTCAGGTTAAGCTTATGCTTTCACCTGTTAAGACTGTATTGGTAGTCAAGCAGGGCAGAAGATCAGTGAGCTGTCTACAGGAGAGAAACATGCCATTCTAATGCTGAGAATAGGAGGAACATCCATCAGAAATGTTTAGAAAAACCACCGAAGTTATGGAATGTCCAAAGTATGGAGAAAGAAAAACAAACAAACAAAAAAACAGATCAGGTGTGGAAATATCACAGTCCAGTGTTTGAACTCGACTTACAGAGCAACAATATAGATACCATACATGCCATTTATTTGACGTTCCTGCTGCTAGACCGTCAAGTCATCAGCCGGGTCCATCCTTCTACAGACGTTTCACCCCTTAACCCGGAATGTCCTCAGGATGGTGGGACAGCAGAAGGTGATCAGTCTTCTACCCCTGACGGTCAGGCTTCCAGCTACTATCATCCCTGCATAGCCACAACCAACTTGATGCCCTTTCGGCTGCCACTGCCATGGTGTTGACTGCTCTCTTCCTCACCCTGCCACTCATTCCCAGAGCTGCCATCATTTTCCAACAAGACGCTGCTGGGAAACCTCTTGCGCCCACTTCGACTCGAAAATTCCATGTCTACCATCCTACTCGCCTACAGTCAGTGACCAGATCATCGTACTTCGCACGTTTGCATATGTGGGCCTCCTGACATCGAGTCTCCCGTGGTACAGTCAGCTCTGTCACCACCTGTTTCCACCAGTTTCTTGGTGTTCTCCGATATTTTTTTTTTTTTTTTTTTTTTTAAC
>VUQH01041887.1:0-14504 GCA_015106775.1 Etroplus canarensis | reverse complement strand
TCTCCATCAACACTCTCAAAGCAAACATTGCATCTGTTGTACTTTCTCAGCATGAAGCCATACTGCTGCTGATGGTCACCTCTCTCCTTAACCTAGCTTCAACAGCTTTTAATGTTTCTTTCTGACAATATAAACTGCTGACTGAAAAAATAAGTCATGATGTATGTAAAGGCTTTTAATCACAAATCAGTTCAATGTTTAGGACTGTTTGTCAGCCTCATAAGGAGAATATTATTTTTTAAATGGGATATATATATATATATATATATAATAAGATGATCAAAAACATTTTCTTAATGTGTCAGAGTGTACTATATACAGTTTATAAAAGGTGAGGCAAATAAAAATAATCCAGGTGTCACAGTGATAAGATGTAAAGTTTGACGTCCACAGGTAGGAATGATTTCCTGAGGCGTTCTGCGGTGCATCATGGCTGAATAAGTCTGCTGTTGAAATTGCTCCTGTGTCTGTCCACTATGTCATAGAGAGGGTGTGAAGGACTGTCCAGTATTGTCCTTAACCTGGACAGCATCCTCCTCTCTGACACCACTGTCAGAAAGTCCAGGTCTATAATCACAATGTTACTGGCGTTGCGGATCAGTTTGTTGAATTTGTTGATATCTGCTACTCTCAGTCTGCTGCCCCAGCACACTACAGCACAGAGGATGGCACTGCACTGGAGAAACTGAAGAACATGACACTCACAGTGCTCAGTGGCTTTTCCAGGTGAGTATAGACAAGGATGAGCAGGTAGATGATGGTGTCCTCATTTCCATTTTGGGGCTGGTAGGCGAGCTGGTCCAGGATGAGTCTCTCCATTGTCTTCATTATGTGTGAGGTTAGTGCAACCGGTCTGTAATCCTTAGGGTCACTGGAACATGATGTCTTTGGCACAGGCACAAGGCATGCCCTCTTCCACAGTACAGGAGGACAAGAACTTTATTTTGATGCAGGCTGTGCTGGAAAATATGGTGTAGTATTTCACAAAGCTGAGAGGCAGCAGCTTTGATGACCCTAGGGCTCACATCATCAGGACCTGCAGACTTCCTAGGGTTGAGTCCTGTGAGCAGTCTCTGAATTTGATTGGCAGTGAAGGTGAAGGGGGTAGAAGAATTAGGCTGGAGACACATCCTAACACATCCAATTCCAGGTGGGGATACGAGCCCCTCTCATCATGGAGGGTTGTATCAGGAAGGGCACCCAGTGTAAAAGCTCTGCTTAATTACTGATGTGGACTATTCCACTGTGGGACCCCCTTGAGAAGAATACAAGAGAGCAGCCAAAGGTATATAATAAAAAAATAATTGTAAAAATATATAAAAATCTCAGCTGCAAACTTTAAGGCTCATTTACTTTTTGTCTTGAACATTCTACTCAATATTGAAATTGAAATAATTGGTGGACCTCTCAGAGTCTAGATATCAGGCACATGCACAAAAAGGACATACTCTCGATGGACAAAAGTATTGGGTCACACCTCTTAATCACAGGATTTAGTGAGTTCTTTAGAATGACCCATTCTTTCACAAATAAAGGCAGACTGCATGGCTAGGTGTCTGATTTTCTACAGCTATGGTAATGGAGTTGAATGAAACACCTGAATTCAATCATGGTACTGCAATAGGATGCCAACACCCCAAAAAGTCAGTTGGTTAAATTTCTTCCCTCCTAGAATTTCCACCATCAACTGTAAGTGGTATTATTGCAAAGTGGAAGCATTTAAGAACCACATCAGGTACAAAGTGGCAGACCACGTAAAGTAACAGAATGGGATCACTGAGTTGCAAACCTCCTCTGACATTAACATCAGCACAAAAACTGTGTCAGGAGCTTCGTGGCACGGGCTTCCACAACTGAGCAACTGCATGCAAGCCTTACACCACCAACCACAATGCCAAGCATCAGATGGAGTGGACTTTTGTTTTTCTCTGGGGAGTGACCAGGATGGACAGGTTTCAACCTGGCATATCTAACTGCTTCTCTACTGATAACATTTGTCATCCTGGTTAAGGCCCTGTAACCCACAGTAAATGCAACGATTACAGAAACCTGTTTAGTCAATTTTCCATTCATTCGTCCCTCCAAGGGCATCACAGGTAAAGGTGGGACTGACTACCCAGGGCCCCATTGGCAGTAGGGGCCCTTGCAACCCTGGGGGGGAATTTTGTTTTTGAGTCATGTCTTTTCCTTTGAAAGCAATAAAAAAAAAGAAAGAAAGGATAGGAAGAAAAAAACAAACTGAGGAAAGTCAGCAGCCCACAAATTTCATTCAAAATAAAGGTGAGCAGAGCACAATTAACAGGTTAAGAATGATTTAGCTATCAGAAGTTTTAAAGACACCAAGCCTATATCAGCTATGACGCTACCTAGAACTAGAATAGACTTGGGCAGATCAGAAATGTGTCGGATAGCTGGCTGTGTGTCATATTCTGTCCTTTGACTTTACCTGCATCAGAACATGCCATGCAAAGTTGATTTTAGCTCTTGGAACGGCAGCATTATAACACCAGATCTGACGGGAAATAATGTTTGATAATTTTCTAGCTTTTCACTTAACGTTTCATGAAGTCTGAAAACCTGTAAACACAATAACACTCCAGCAAGTCATTCAATCTAAATTGCTGCTTGCTGGGAAACACTCATTTCATTATTTTATTATTTTATTTTATTTATTATTTTAGCAACACTGGAATTTACGAACACTGGAAATTCTATTCATATGGAACAAAACCTGATTAATAGGCTTTGGTTTACATGTTCATTGAGACTGTCTGCATGATTATGACTCATGTTTGTGTATTGCAATGTTTGTCTGAATTTTTAAAATCTTACCCTGACAAATATCATTAAAAGTATCCTAAGACTAACACTGAAACTACAAAGTTAGTCATTAACAAACTGAAAAAGAAATAAGCTGAGAAGAGACAATCTGCTCTGGAATCTGAAACCAAACCAAATAGATAACCAAAAATGAAAAACTAACAATGAAAACTAATGTAAAATGCAGAACTATACAGTTAGGTCTATACATTTTGGAGTTTCAGTAAACAGCTACTAATTGCAAGTTCAGCAGCTGGAGCCAGTTGCAGTTATTTTATCTGCATGTTTTGTCACAGAATAGGAACAGGTCCCACCTGACCATGAAACTGTTTGCCAATAAATTGTCCCAATACCCGTGAGCCTCTGGAAATGGACAACAGTGTAGAAAAATGTCTGTAATTCCTAAACACCTATTACAATTTTTTTTTAGTCAAACCCTCTGAATTAAAGCTGAAAGTCTGCACTTCGATCAGTACAGAGATAAAATTACAACGAAAATGTATCATTATCCCTAACTGTAATAAAACTGATCAGAATACATCAGGTCTCCTTCCACTGTACTTGTCCTTCCTTCCACTGCACTGCAGTATAGTTGTCAGAGTAGATGTAGCAGAATCTGCTCTTAGATTCTGTTGCTCATTATTGAAATGAACTGGCTTCATCTGTGTTAATGAAATGGGGGATTGTTCACAGATTAACCTTGCTCAATAAATCTGGCTCCAAGCATGTAGAGCAAGAATGTTATCCAGTGTGTGTCAGTAGTCTTCTTCAACCAGTAGATGGTAGTATAGTAGTGATAATGAGGCTCAGGACTGACTTCCCTGCTTCCCTGTTGCTGCCACAGCTTGTGTTGGAGGACTTTGACTGTGCATGCTTCCTTGGCCATAAAATAATCCATCGTTTCCTTTCATTGACACCCATATTACTACTCTCAATGAAAGTATTGCGTGCAGAAAGACATTTGTTTATACTGTTGTTTTCAAGCAAGGATTTTTGTTTACAGGATTTTTGAGAAAACTTTATTCCACACAAATGTCACAGCAATTATTTACACAGACCCCATTGTTGCAAATCAGTTTTATTTATAATCTGCTCTTCTTCACAGTGTGTTCACCTGACTTTTTGACTGACAGTTGCAGTAGCAGCAGCATCACTCCTGTATTCAGGAGAAACTGCTCCCTTCTCTCAGGAAAATCAAAGGCCAACTGAGTCAGAGTCTCTCCAGAGTGTTGGGAGCAGATCGCTTTTTAACCCAAAGTATATTGATTTATATGGGGCTGTAATTGCTTCAGTATGTCCTGGATTATTCCCCCCGTAATTGAGGCCTGGCAGAGGTCTCTTTCCTAGACATAGCCTCCCCGGTGCCAGGTGGTGGGTAGAGAGAGAAGCACCGCACCCACTGCCCAGCCAGCTGGAGAGAGCCAGGGAGCTGTGGCCTTTACCCTCACAATCACTGCTTTACACGGGATAAGCAAACAGCACAAACAGTACACTTCCCTGCGTGCTTTGAGGTATCTGATACAGGCCCTTGTCCAGATATAATTGCAGCGTGAGGCAGCACACTGCAAGGAAAGCTGGATGGGACAGACAGCGAGCTGCAATATCACTGACACAATGTCCTGAATTTGTGCATTGTTTTAGATGTTTGGCTCTCAACAGTGGTTTGTCTTTCCAGGATTCGTTGTGTTTACTTAAAACCACATATTAAGGTTGTAATTGCTGTACATGCTATTGTTCAGCTATTTGTTTTGTGTTTTTGTTTCTGACTCAGTGGAACAGTCCCGGATTTCGTAATGGATGGAAATGCTTGCACGCTCCAACAGGTCTCGAGATGAATGTGGTGTCGCAAATACGTGGGGTAGACAAGTTAATGTAAACACCCCACGCACAGACTTAAGTCACCTTTAAAAACAATGCGACTGGACTAGGACTCTTATAGTACAGGATGTGCCCGTGTGCACCCAAAGTTTATGTGGCCGCTTTAGATTCCTGTGATGTTTTAAAGCAGGGATTCCCAGCCTGAATGTGAGTAGTCTCAAGGAGATTTTCTCTGTTTTACTGGATGCGTTCATCTGTTTGGGTCTCTGAAATGCATGAATTCAACAATGCAGGCCTGCATATCAAGTATGAAACAGCTAGACTGGCTCTGTCCTTCTTCATCTTCTTCTTCTTTCTCTTTCAGCCGCTCCTGTTAGGGAGTCTATCTCTTGCATCCTCATCTGTTACACCAACCATCTTCATGTCCTCCTTCACTACATCCATGAACATTCTCAGTGGTCTTCCTCTACCTGATAGCTCCATCTTCAGAATCCTTTTTCCAATATACCCAGTATACCTCCATTGTACATGTCTAAATCATCTCAAATCTGTCAACCAGCACCCCTAAACCTTCACAAATAATGATTCAACTGCACCTAAAAAAAAGATGTAGCTTCTGAGTCTGAAAAAAGCTAACATGGAAGTGACTTTAATCTGCCATCTTTCTAATGGCCACCAGAGGGCAACTCCTCTTTGCAAAAAAAGCAAGATTGCATAGAAGTCTATGGGGAAAAGATCTTACTGCTCACTTGATTTATGACCTCAGCAAACAATTTCCTGCTGAGTTTATGCTCTCAGTCTTTAGTTCTGAGTCTTATCCAATTCGACGTGATGTTTATTTAGTAAAATATAATCTTCATTAGAATCATACACAGGATGAATTACCATATGCTTCAAGATGGGTCAGATTTAAGACTGATCAGACGGTACAGTATGAAAAAGTGTCCCCTGATCTCTGGTTTCACAATGGTGATGGTCAGCTCAAAGTTTTCATAACAAGACCTCACTAACCAAAAGGTAAAGTCACAAGGGGTACACTGACTTTATATACAGTCTAGAACGTCACATAATCACCGAACATATATGGAGAGGCATTTGGTAGCCCATTTCAGCTCATTTTTTTGGTTTCATACAGAGAGGTTTTATAAAAGTTGGGCGTGACCACTGTGATGTCACCCATAGAATTGTGGACTTTTGTTTTTCTCAGGGGAGTGTCCAGAATGGACAGGATTAGGAATGAGTACATCAGAGGGACAGCGCAAGTTAAGAAGTTTGGAGATAAGGTCAGAGAGGCAAGGCTGAGGGTTTGGACATGTTCAGAGGAGGGATAGTGGATATATCGGAAAAAGGATGTTGAAGATGGAGCTGCCAGACAGGAGGAGAAGAGGAAGACCACAGAGAAGGCTGATGGATGTAGTGAAGGTAGACATGCAGAGGGTTGGTTTGAGGGAAGAGGATGCAAGGGATAGGATGAGATGGAGGCAGATGATCCACTGCGGCGACCCCTAACAGGAGCAGCTGAAAGAAGAAAAAGAAGAAATATATACATATTTTCCCCACAGAGTTTTATATAATATGATTTCTTTTTGCGACCTCAGGAGTTGCCCCCTGCAGCAATTAAGTAGTTAAAAGAATCCATGTCTAATGGAACCTAGGGTGGTTTTAAAATACTTTTATGTTTTTTTATACATATGGGTGTGACACTGCAGCTTTAACTGCTTGGTGTGGTTCCTTAATTTGCATTAACTGAGTTTTTTTCTTGTGACAGCACAAAACACTTACCAAGTGTGTTCAATAGAATAACATTGTTGTATTAATGTTGTGCCTCATATCCACCTGAAAAACATAGCTCCAATATTCACTTTCATTTAATCTATTTTAAAAGTGCTTACAGGCCAGCTACAGCCTGTCCCTCTCACAAAACCAAGTTCACGTAACAGACAGCACATTTTTATTAATCATTAACAATTAAAAAAACATCCATGTTGAATTTTAGCGAAATGAAGGTCAGTATAATCGCATCAGCACCAGATTTGTTTTTTGCTGTGTAAATAATTACCTTTCATCTTACACTTACTGGCTACTTTATTAGGTACACCCATTCAACTTCTCATTAAGGTATATCTCTAATCAGATAATCAAATGGAAACAGCTAATTTCATTTAAGGATGGAAAAACGGTCAAGACAGACTGCTGAAGTTCAAACTGAGACAGAAGGTGATTTACGTGACTTTGAACGTGGCATGGTTGTTGATGCCAGACGGGCTGGTCTAAAGCTGCTGATCTACCAGGATTTTCCCTTGCAAACATCTCTAGAGAATGGTTTGAAAGAGAGAAGAAAATCCAGTGAGTGGCACTTCTCTCGTTGAAAATGCCTCATTGATACCAGAGGTCAGAGGAGAATGGCCAGACTGCTCCAAGCTGATAGGAATAACGAATAACCACTCATTATAAGCAAGGTATGCAGAACACACAACAGATCAGACCTCAAAGCAGATGGACTACAGCAGCAGAACACCACACTGGGTGCTGCTCCTGTTAGTTAAGAACAGGAAACTGAGGCTACGAGTTTGCACAAGCTCACCAAAATTGGACAATAGAAGACAGGAAAACATTGTCTGGTCTGATGAGCCTCAATTTCTGCTGTGACAGTCAGAAGAATTAAGTCATGAAGAATTAAGGCAGTTCTAAAAGTAAAAGGGGGCCCCAGCCTGCTACTAACAAGGTGTACCTAATAAAGTGAACAACAAATGTAGTTGCACTCCATGTTTTTCTCCTTCATTGGCTCCATGACCTGCCAGGAGGTCCAGCCTTACAGTTTGACCGGCAAACACTGGCGTACAGCAGGGTTATCAGAGAATTTTACTGAAAACAATTTAAAAAATCTTGATTATCCAGCTTTAACTGTTGTTTAGACTCAGCGTTGTATGTTTCGCTGCACAGAACAGGTCACGGTCTCTGTGGCTGCAGCCCACACTGAGTTTGTGTGTTTCTTGTTATCATCACCAGTAAATGGGAGGTAAGGTGGGGGTACAACCTCCAAGTTCAGTTTGTTGAAAATCCCACCACAAACAGTTAAACTGTCCCAAAGATCTTTTTGAAAAAAAAAAAAAAAAGAAGCAGGTTTTGATCATCAACAGGCACCACAGAGTTCCCCGGCCTTTTTGCCAAAAATCCTGTGACCCCTGCGTGTTACTATGGAAACATAGCGTATCAAAACAAGCGCCCCATTTCTTGCATTTGCTCCATGACGCACCTTTATTTCTTCCATATGAACAGCGTATGGCACAGGGGAGGGCTTTGATAACAATATCTGCTCCGGGTGCCACACACAAACCCATGCAGCACCACACCCTGTTTAACGACCCAGCTTGGCAAAACAGAAAAAAAAAAAAAAAAATCTGAAATTACCCCTACAATCACTTGCAATAGATACCCTTGTTTCATTGTTTTTGCAGAGCTTTTTTGTTTTAGTCAATGGGTAGAGGAGGAAATATAACACAGAGAAACCATTGAGCTGGAAAAACCCTCAGACTAATCAACAAAATAGAGCAGGATTGCTCTCCTAATCAAGTGTGTGTAAGTGCATGCATGTGTGCGTGTCCTCAAGTGAACCTGTGTGTGTGCCCAGACATATCCCCAAGCCTCACACTTTCCCTCCCATCTTGGGTACCAGCCCTGCAACCCTCACACACACACACACACACACACACACGCAGAGCCCCTCCATCCTCCCTCACTGCTGCGGTGTTCACGCAGGTTTTTGCAAAACCAAAAGCTTTTATCTCGTTTTTCATCCTCTCTTAATTCTTCCTCTCGCTTTCATCCATTCGCATTCATTTGCATTCTGCACTACTCTCTGTATCCTCAGACTTGGACATTTGTTTGGCAGGGGGAGACCCAACGGGATGCTGTTAACACTGCAAAAAATGTCCATCTTTACAAGCCTTCTTGTGTTAACATCTAAAAGCTGTTTCAAACGAGGTGATTAGAATGCCATTTGTAACCGAGAGCTTTCTCCTGTGCATTTCTCCTTGAATAAAGCAAGATAAGGCAGGTTTTATGTGCATGGATCCAAGAAAAAATGGGAATGCACATGCAATGCAAATAAGTGAAACAATTCCAATGGTGTCATTTTAAAAAAGAAATTATTATATCTAAGATGCATTCCTGATCAAAATCCCTCACACAGATGGACACTCTTTGCAGTGAGCTCTGTCTCCTTCCTATACCAGAAGGAGTAAAAACAATCCTTTCCCTGGTCAATGAGTTCACTGGGGCGGACATCTCCTTAGACAGGCTGTGGGGGGTGGGGGTTGAGAGGGGGAGGCAGTGGGCGAGGGGATTCAAAAGTCTTGCAACCAAAGAGAAAAGAGAAGGAGCGAGGGAGAGGGAGAGAAACCTGGCACCAAGGCAGCTCAGAGAACCGGGCATTAGAGAGAGAGAGCAAGGGAAGGTCAGCACCCCCACCCCCTTTCCTCTTCTTCCTACTACTGCATCAGCAGATGTACTGCACAAGCCCATCATCAATACTGCCAGACCACAGCCACAGTGATAACAGGGATTTCTGTGATGAAGCATTTACACGTTAGATTGTGTGTGTGTGTGTGTGTGTGTGTGTGTATTCGCAGACAGTGAAAGATCAGATTTCTTATGGGCTTCAGTGACCAGCCACGTCCCTGATCTGATGCTAACAAGGTCGTCCTCTGTCTTAAAAGCAGCTTTGTCCTTCTGATGAGAGGGGCAACAGCATCATCATCATCATCATCATCATCATATTCCACGTTGACTCAGCAGCTCCTGACCGTGATGCACTCCATCAGGGCAGGCATATGGGGACGGTGCTCAGTGTGCATCTCCAAGCTGCAGAGGAAGAAAAGTCAACAAGGACAGTTTATAAAACTAAAGTCTGGCAGTGCAAATGTGTTATTTAATGCACCAGTGGTCTATGAATGTGCATTTGGTTGGACTGTGATGGGATAAAGTAGAACTGCAATTAAGTTTAATATCTTTAGCCATTAATCAACTGGGAAAAATTGCCATCATACTTTAACCAGAATCCAAGCTGCCACATTTAAATTTATGGTCATGTTTCACATTTTAGTAGCCAGTACCAATAAAGAGCTTTCTTTTAGAGGAAATTTTTATAGTTGTCCTTAATATTTCAAAACTTTATCCTGTTTATGGTCAGCTGTTTGTCTGCATCAGGCATTGAAGTGGCAGGGTTCGATTCAGATTACGTGGAAAAAGAGTTTTATTATACTGACATTGATTTCACCGAACTGTTTACATTCAATCTCCTCATACCATATGAGACTTAGCAAAGACTACATATAAAAGAAGGATGAAGTGAAGCCAGTGTGGAAGCGCCTTCCTTAAACATGTATTCTTTTTAATGGCCGCCAGGGGGCAGTGCCCGTGGTTGCAAAAAGACTTCCTGTCCTAAAGGAGTCTATGGCAAGATGACCCTCAACCCAAATCTCTTGATGAATCTATTTCATTTCAGGTCATACTCAATAAAACATTAAGTCCATTTTGTAAACTTTGCTAATTCTAAGTGTCAGAACGGAGCATTATAATGCCCACTGACTAATGACTAACAGTTTGTTAGTCAGTGAGTATGCAGTCCCACAAGATGTGCGCCTTGTTCATGACATCCAATTTCAAAAAACCAAAAATGTTTATGTCAAGGCTTTAATAAACCAGGCTTTAATAAACCAGGGAGTGATGTTGTGGCATTGGCGTATCCAGACCCTGGTGGGGCCCTAGGCAAAAATTCACAGGGGGCTCCAACAACCAGCGTCACCATTATTTTTAAAACTGTCTAACAGAGTTAATACTGTAGCTACTAGCTTCTACTCAACTCATTCACTTCATGGCCAGCAGACCTGGACACAATAGGCTACTCTGCTAGCTAACTAATGTTAAACTCCCAAGTAAACAGTAAACAAAACAATGTAAAGCTGGTGGGATTATGTTGTTCAGGTGTCTATCCCCCACAATTAAGGCTAGACTAGTAGTATTTATTTCTTTAGCATTATCTTTAATTGTTATTATCTGCTCCACTCACCTCTGTCTTGCTATTTTCTCTTCTTCCTCTTTATATTTCTTTTTTTTAATTACTTCCAGAAGAATAACTCCTTGACATTTTTGTTGAGTGGCTTTTGTTGTTTTGTTGTCATTAAGTTTGTTTAAACAGAATCATGCCAGTTGCAATGGGAGTGAATGGAGTCATATGGAGCCCCCTTAGGGAAGTAAGGTCTCTCCTACTGTAACTGCAGACTTTGCACACTGGGTGCTTGGAAAAACTACAGCAGTGGCATCGTGACCTGGGGCCCCAAGCACTTTCCTGCCTCGCCTGGTAGCAAGCAGCACTATACACACTATTATAGACTGTGCAAAAGATGGCTGTACCTACCATAATGCAAAGACTTCATATAAAATGTGGGTTCAGCTTCATGGTCTGTAAACTGAATATGGATGTGCCTTAAATGTGCATTTTTTATAATGGCCAGCAGGGGGTGACTGCAAAAGTCCATCAATAAATTTCAGAAAATTAACTTCCATCTCCTGCTAGCTACCTATCTTGTTATGGTCTTGGACCTTAGTTTCAAGTCATACTGAATTACATCCTGAGTTCCATTATGGAAATTATGGTCGTCAAGAGAGTCAACGTGGAAGATAAAGTGCACTCTAAATTTAGGTCTGGTCTACTTTTGTAACTGACAAGTCAAAATGGCAACAGCAAAAACGTTGTAAGCTAAAAGATTAATAACAGGATTTCACAAACCAGCAGGCGATGCCATGGTGGGTACGTTCACCTTTGATATAGTCTCAATGCAGTTTCACGAGAGTTCATGAAATAGTCATAATTTCATGTTTGTAGCAGAGTTAGACCCAGAAGAAAAACTGCAAACACACTGAATTACTCAAAGATGAACCTTTAATGAAGGCTGAAGTCTGAAAGAATTCCAAAAACACAAAAGCCACACAAAATCTGGGAACGAACAGGGAGCACATGAGATAGGACAACAACCACAGAGACAAAAATGTATTAATTGGGGGGTAATCTGGGGGGACAGAACACCAACATAAAACAGGAAGAGAATAACAATCACAAGTGAAAACACACAGTCACGAGAGCCAACTTAGCAGAAGGGAAAAACACAGGAGGATGACACAGAGGAAACAAATAAAACTGTATAAACAAAACAGGAGCTAGAACTAAAATATAACAAGAAGTCAAAGCTCAAGGTACTAAAGAATAAATGATAATCAAAAACCCTCAAAACAAATAAAACAAGAACAAGGAAACCCTGAAGCACTGATGAAGTAAACTGGAATACAAAGCTCCTAACATTAATCCATACTGGAGTACAAGAAATCAATAAATAACAGGATGAGAATTTAGATAAAGGGAGAAACTTAAAAGGGCCCAAACAAAACTCACAGAGCATCACACACATTCTCTAATTTATTGATTTGTGTTTCTGGACACAAATCTTCCACTTTTTTGTGTCCCTGAACAAAATTTTTCATCTGTCCTGTTTCAGATGTACTCAAACAACCTTCAAAGTCACTTAAATCACCTTTCATCTTCATTGTGATGCTCAGTTTGAATTTGAGCGTGTTGACTTCACCATGTATACATTCATATATGCAGTGATTTGCTGCCATGTGATTGGCTGATAAGACATGTGTTTTAGAAGAAGATATACTTTATTAACCTCCTACTGGGGAGGTTACCAGATTTCTACACTGTATTTTGTGGGTATTTACACACACTTTACACACAGCGGAGTGATACAGATGCATACACACAAATGGAGGTGAAGGAAAACAAGGCAAGTCCGTTGCGGGTGCCAAGGAGCACGGAGGTGCCTTGCTCGGGGGGGGTGCCTCGGAGGGATGGGGTGGCTCCAGCCTCCACATATCGAACCAGCGCCACAGCCCTCTGGTTCCCAGCCATTCACCATGTCACTGAGCCACTGCTGCCCCTGCCTAAAACAGTAGTTGGGAAGTTCATCAATCATCATCATGTTGATCAGGTACAGATGAAATATAAAGCTACAAAATATGAAAATTAATATACATCAGTCATTTGGTTGCTGCTCCAAACACTTTTGACTTGTCATGACACTTTAAAGAGGATAAATGCCAACTCCATCCATTTTCTTCCACTTTTTCAGTTCAGGGTAGAGGGGTGGGTGGCTGGATCTAACCAACTTGTCATTCACACCTGCACCCAGTTTAGATCCATCCATTTTCTTCTGCTTTTCACCAGTTACCCCAATGAGCATATCTTTGGACTGTGGGAAGAAACTGGATTACCTGAAGTGAGAATGTCCATACAGTAAGGCCCTGGGTTCACCGGTGGATTCAAACCCAGGACCTTGCTGTGAGGCAACAGCACCAACCACAGCACCACTGTGCCACCCACAAAACAATCCACTCTGTAAACATTAAAAAACAAGCACGTCCAGCAACCAAGCAGCGTTTTGGCCTTTTTGGTGCAAGAAAACAAAGTTAGAGATTAAATCTTGTCTCAGTCAACCAGCACATTTGGCTCAGTGGCTCCACCTGTTTTAAAACTGCATATGGCTCTAAGCTGTAACCCTGTATTTAAAAGCAGCAAATTGACAGATAAAATATTGTCTTCATAATGCGTTTACAAGGGTCAGGGCCCTCATTTAATTTATGGCGTGAGCAGCATCTGTATCAGGAGTGGGATTCAGTGCTGCCTGCCATTTGATCGTGCTTGTATTTTGACCCACTTTACCCAAACGACCCCAACTGTTGCGTGTTTTAAGTCCCCTTTGGATCCGACCTTGCTTGTGAAGCACGTAAACACACACACACTGGCCGAGCACGCCCGGATACGCGCCGGTGTCCTGTTTTATGATTGGGTCACAGCACTGATCTCATGTTTAGTGATTGGATCAGTGTTGATATCCCGTCCCCGCTGTGAACAACTCTCCTTAAGCCCTCGCCTCGCGTGAAGCCTCACCCTGTCATTGGTGCGTTTTCCCCCTGCTGTGACACAGTGGGAACCGCGGGGCCCCGAGTTTAACGCGGCGACAGTGGGTGGCCCCCGCATCAAGGGTTTGTCAGCGCATCTGTAAAGCAGGAGGCTCCTCCAAGGATATGAAATAAATGTCTTCTTCATCATAAATCCCCGTGTTTTTCTTTGTGTGTGTGTGTGTGTGTGTGTGTGTGTGTGTGTGTGTTTTTCCACTCTAGTTCACAGGAGCATCAGATGTCGTTTGCAGGCGAACTTACTTGTACTGACTGAAAATCAGCAAGAAGGGAGAGAAAAGTAGAGACATACAGCAGGATTACACAGTGACAGTGTGCAGAAAAGCAGCAGATCCTGCACAGTGGCTCTAAGTTTAGTGGAAACAGGACTTCACGTGTGGCTTCCTGGCTCACATTTGCTCCTCGCTCCAATAAAAATGTCACATTTTTACGTTTTCACTCCGGTTCACATTTATTTGGCTTTGTTTTTATGAGGCTGTCAAGTCAGAAGCACTGCGGTGACTAAGTGGGAAAGTGTTTTTAATGATTTATTCAATCGAACCGCCGGTGGAGAGACTCGCTGTTCAATTACGCAGTGCCAAATTACGCACAATGGCAAAGGAGCCATATCATAAGCGCCAGCTTGTCTTTAACTTCTCCTTCAGCAGCTTTCAGGGCACAAAATAATGTGCTGCATGAGAGTGAGCTGCTGCTGCTGCTGCTGCTGCTACTGCTACTGGTGGTGGTGGGGCTGATCTGAACTACTAACCAAGTCTTAGAGAGATCAAAATTCAATCCCGTTCTGAGAAAAAAAAAAAAAAAAAAAAAAAAAAAAAAAAGGGAAATGAAAC
>VUQH01041880.1:0-26271 GCA_015106775.1 Etroplus canarensis | reverse complement strand
CTCTGGTAGCCTGAAATAATTTCTCTTCCTTCCCCATCCTAGGGTACGTTACATCATCTCCAAGTCTTCCTGATCTGTACGTCCTCACTGGCTGTTGTCTGCCCCATGAAACTCCACCACCCTGATCTTTCTTTCAGCCTCTTTGCTTCCTTCATAATTATTCTTTTCCCTCTCCATGTCCCAGTTCTCTTTCCATTGCTCCTCTGCTGCTCTTCCTCCTCTCTCCCCCCCACCTCTGTCGCCTCAGGAAGAATTCAGCACCAACTGACAGTCTGATTTAGTTCCAATACCAACCTCCCATCTCTCTTTTTCTCTCTGTCTCTCCCTCTCTATTTCTCTCTAGAGAGAGGGTGCTGCACATAAATCTCTGCTGTATCCATCTATTACCTTCTACATTCGAGCCCTGACCTAATTCCTCCCCGTCTCCAACGTGTCAGTAGGTCCACAATATAGTGGCCCTATGATAGCCTCCCTTTCTCTCTCTCTCCCTAATCCAGACTAGGTCTCTTCTGTGTTTTATGGTTAATAATTTTACTAACACTATTTCACATTACCTCATACCACTAATGTAATAAGACAAATTGCCCATATATTTTCCACTTTATTTCCTAATCACCATTTCTGTCTCTGGTGGTATTCGAAAGCAGTGTGTGTGAATGTGCGTATGCGTGCGTGTCTAAGATGATGACTATTTCAAGTATCTATCTCTGTCACTCTCATTGAAAATTATTGCATTGGTACTATAGTCTAGCAGCATGATAAAAGGGACAACTTCAGCCATTTTTAAAAGGCTATTATCCTTCCTCGCAGGATCAAGATTTATTAAACTTGTCTGCTATCCTTGGGGTCTGAAGCCAAATTTACCTCTAGCGTTAGCCACTGGTACAAATCTATTTCCACCACAGAGTCACCAGCACAGTCATATACTATTATACTAAGACAGGGATATTGTTAGAACCTTGAGTCTCCCCAAAACAGCTCACTCTGTGCCCCACCACAGTAAATATTGTCAGCCCTGGAGGTCCAGCAGCGGATTCAGGCCTTTTCTTGTCCATTTTCCCCTTCTGTAAAAAAGTGCTGATGACGCTAAACTGCTAATAGCTGTGTTCTCTTGTGTACTTTCAAGGCTGCATATTCACTTCTAGTTAATTGGACAACTAAGTTAATTACCAATTAGGTAGCGATTAATAAAAGAAGCCTGCTGGCTTGGAGGCTAACACTGTTTCAGTCACAGGCTAAAGACATGCAGGTCAGGTGAAGTGAAAACTCTGCATTTGTTCATTTGAATACATGTGATACCAGTGACACAAAGGCCTCCAGTGGTCGCCTGGCATCCTCTCAATAGCGACCCTCTCCAGACCAAGAAATAACCCACACAATCTTAAAATTAGACCTTGCTGTTTTTTATGCAAAGCAGATCAAACGTATTCATTATTAAGCTATTTATACCTACAGGAGCTTCTCTATGTACAGTATCATTAAGCTCATGTGGCTCTGGCCAGTCTGAGCTTCAAAGGTGGACAGGGTTTCATTTATCCTTTCACAAGTTCTCCTTTCAGATGGGTTCATATTTCCAAAGGGCCCCTCAAAAATATTCCATCAGAAGCATAAGCCAAAAGGGAATAGAAAGAAATGAAAAGATCCATCTCGAGCTGCAGCCACACTGTGGATGTGGCAAATGGCAAATTGGACTTTCAGTGTGGTCAGCAATGAAAGGTTGCCCACCAGGTGATTTGAAACATGGAGCCAATAAAGATGACTGAAGAGATTGCCATGAACTGTTTTTCTTGAACTGCAATGACTTGCTGCCTGAGACTGAAGTTTTACAAATGCTCATCTTGAAATGTAGAGCACAACATGAACCTTTTCTGGTGGTACCTAACGTAGAGGGGAGTATCAGTGGTGAAGGGGGATATTTCAGGATATTTTTGGACTTTGGAGGAAGGTGTAGAGGTGGTTTGAAGGTTGGTGGATTAGAGGAGAGGGAACTAGGTTGATGGGGACAGGAAGACAGGTGGATAGGAAAAAAGGGAGGGCAAAGAAGAAAAATTTTGTTTGGGCAAGAAAAACAGATGGAACAGTAAGTAGCAGAAGCAAGGGGATTTGAAATGAAATGGGGAGGAGAAGCAACTCAGCAAGGAGTGTAATGGAAAAAAAAGGGCAAAAAAGCTGATGTGTACCTTTTGTCTCGTGTGTGTCTGCATGTGACCAACCATTAACAGTAAGGATGTGATAAAGTCTGTATGACTTCTTTGAAGGACATTTCAGGGTTAAGACTTGGTTTGACTTGTCAGTTTTTGTGATTTCACAAGCCTCTAATGAATGCGTCATAAGATTTAGTTTAAAATTAAAAACAGAAGTCCATGCTTAATTGTAAGGGTGAGTCTAAGCATGAGTCTAGTTTTTGGTTAATGCATGGCTTCTTTATCATGTAAAAAAGTTGCTGTCCACACACCAGGAGGAGCTGCGGACAGGCGTTAACTTATTATTGGATCATGGTCCTCAGAAGTCTGAAAGCATACAAATAGGTGTACAGAAGCTCTTTCCTTACCACATCCCCTTCTCCACTCCAATCCCTTCCCCTTGTTTCCTGTCCTGTTTCAACTTCTTTCTTTCCGCACTGCTTCCCATCTCCTGTTATATTTCCTCTCCGTTCTCCTTCCCTCACTCTTTCCTATTTCCACTTGATATTTCCCTGTTTCCTCTCTACTCTCCTCTCAGCAGGATTATTGATGGTCTCGTATTCTCGGTGGCCAGGCAGACACGAAACAGAGACCCCTGCAAAGAGTGAAACAGCATCACAACCCTTCAGGCAGGTGACCAGGTGAGTGACTCTCCGTGTGTGTGTGTGTGTGTGTGTGTGTGTATGTTTGTGTGTGAGAGATGGGATTTGTGTTCAGGTTGAAGTTATGGTGGTTGCGCTGACAGAGGCAAAAAAGGTAAAGGGGGGAAAAGAGGAAAAAGAGGAAAAGAATTCATTTTCTCCAGAGGGATGAGAGAGTGTGTGTGTGTGTGTGTGTGTGTGTGTGTGTGTGTGTGTGTGTGTAGTAACAGTGGACTCCTGCTACCTCCAGCCCTGCAGGCCTCTCAGAATAAATGGATTTTCTTTTTCTATTCTAGGACGCACTGGACCTTATTTCCTTCTCATTCTCCTCTCTCTTTCAATCTCTGTCTCCATCTCTGTTCTCCCCGAGCTACAAGAACATGCTCACAGATGTTTCAGCCTGCACTCCCAGCTCTATTATCTTATAGAGTGCCATTAATAGATTATAATTTAATTTGATAGTACTTTATTACAGTAGACTATAATAAGGAGCTGAACCAATAAAATCAAAGCAAATATTCCCCTCATATGACCTAAAATAAGGAGAATACGAAGGATAATCAAAATGAATGTCATGACAGTAATACAGCGTTGCCAGGGTTACCAGCTGTTGGATATCTTCTGCACTGATTTTGAACAGTGGGACAATTGTTAAATATGTACACTGGAACCAACCAACCAGCCAATCAGAAACAAGTTTCCTGTGCCAGTAAAGTAACAAGTGGTCGTGTGATTAAAGAAAAATAATGACCCTTTTTGTTTTAGTTCTCCTAACTTAATCTTGGTGATCTTTGATTACAGTTGATAAACAAGTGGCCGGCTCACACATGTACCAACTCAGAGTTTTAAAGCAAGGCTTAGGAAATATGTCGCTGTGCTTTTGCATATCTTGCTTCAAACATTAGACATAAATGAAAGACAATGAAAGATTAAAGTTAGCTTAAATAGATAACTATTTTCTCTCAAATTACTATGATAAGCCTGCTTCTTGCAGTTCCCACACCAAACTTCTTTTATTAGCAATCTAATGTAAGGGCCCTGTCACACCATGACAATTTAACAAGCTTATGCCGACACATCCAAATTCCTCTAAAATACTGGCATATGCAGAAAAATGATAAATGGACGTATACATAACGTATTGCTAACATATTTAGAGCATAATACCAATGAATGCTAGCGTACTGTCAGCATTCACAACTTGAAGCCTATTTATACCACTTCCCTTAAACGCACCACATACACAATTATACGGCAGCTGTGTGTTAGAAACACATTCAGTACGACTGGCTCACGTTAAATACATCTACAAATGTCAATATCCATTGGAGGTAAGTTTGATATATGTTACACATATGTTAAAAACACGTTACTCATGGGTCATTAATACATTTTGGGTACCCTAGACATGATCTCCATGTAATTCAACATGTGAGTAATATGAGTCTCCGTATGCGTAAAGTACCTGCAACATATGGTCCAAGGATGTGGGGCGTATGAGCCATACGCTGCAAACGCCAAACAGTTGGTGCATGCTCAAAATTTTCCAGCGACCTCGCCGTACTACAACATATACCAGTGTACTTCAGCATACTCTTAACTTATACAAAACTTACCTAGAGCTTCATTGACATAGGCCAGCATATTTGCAGATTTTTTCCTACGTTTGCATATGCTTGTTAAATTATCAAGGTGCGACAGGGGCTTGATAGATAGATAAATGAGAACACGATTGTGCAGTGAATATGGGTCTATTCCTGTTGAAATGCTTGCATTTAAGTTTTTTCACGCATTGTTAGGTAACATTTACTGTACCTGCATGTTGCAGGTACAGTCTATGACTACTATCTACTGTTCCTCACACTATACAAAAGTGAGTCAAATATAATGAAAGTCAGAGTCTGCACAGTCGATACCAGGAGTTTGAAAACTTTCCCAACTCAAACGTAAGCACACTCCTTTAAATTTCACATAGCCCAATTGCAAACCTTGACTTTTGGTGAATTTTTAATGTGCGCTGAGGATGGGAGGACAAATAGTAACTACTAGTTGCCTCACTGGCTAGCCCAGCCTCTTTTTTTGACAGATACTGACTTGATGTATGGGCTATAGAAGCTACTGTTTGCATACATTAAAAAACCTTAAAAAGAACACATTGTTAATCCACTGTGTAGCATGTCCATTTTGTCCAGATTTTATTGATTGAAAACACAAGTATGCCATGTCTTGAAAATATTCCTGAAATCTATGATTTTGTCATGTATACACTGGTGACAAATAAAGGATATGTGGGAGTTGGTAACAAAATTTGGAGAATAGTGTGACTGTAATATTTCTGTAATGAAATAGAACATGTATATTTGCTAAACCCATCTAATGTCATAAGACTGGTGGTATTTTATCTGCAAAACACGGACCAAGCACCAGGCAGGACATCAAATCAATCAATCAATCAAATAGTGGCCCTTCTAGTTTAAAAAACCAAACCAGCTGTAGGAAGCTGCCCTTTTCAAATTCTAGTGTAGGTGTTTAGGAGTCATCCTTGTGCTTGAGTTCTCAGCAGCCCTCAAGCTTTGATTTCACTCTACAGTGAGAGCATCTTAGACTCTTGACATTGTCCAGAGAGGGTCAATCTCTAAGCGATCTCCATGGTGATAACTGCATTATGGTAAATTTTACAGCAGCTAATGGAGGAGAAAGGTTGCAGGGAAGCAGAGGAAGAGATTCAAGTTTCATCGCAGTGTGCACATTAAGGAATATAACAACTTCTTCCACTGGAGACTGGTTCTGATAAATGCTCCATGGAAATAAAACAATTATAGACACAGTGACAAGCTCATTCAGCATCTGTTTATGATTGCCTGGCAAGTGCTGTTAAAATGTCACACATCATAAACATAAGCTGTGGTCCACAGTTTGTTTAAAGTGTTGAATAATTACGAGATAATACTGTGCAATAACTAGTGTATGCCTGTACAACAGAAGGGTGGCATGTACTGACACATCAGGTCTTGTCTTCTGAACATTGCCATTTTTTACTCCCTGAAAAGAAAATCACTTGTGAGTTTTGTTGAACAAAGGCAAAACACCCTTTACTTTGTCTGAAGCGGTTCTTAGGCCCATTGCCCTAAAAACAAGAATTTAAAGACCCAAAACCTCAACACCAGTCCACTATTATAAAATGGGCTATGGTGTCCTCTCTTCAATTAGAATATCCAGAAAGAATCCACCTCTTAACATGTTCTGAGCACGAGGTGTGGACAATAAATGATTCTATGTTTTTACTTGATTCATACATAGTTTGTATTTAAAAAATGGGCATAGCTATGATACGTATATCCCCCATTGATTTTGTACGCTGCATTTTGAAGCCTCTTTAGTGTTTTGTTGGAGTTACTATATCTAGACAACAGGATGGATTACTAAGTTAGCTGCTAACAATAACAAGCTTGGTTAGTAAGCTGCATTCATAGACTGTACAGGTGCAATGCACAGACACATATCTGCCAATCAGTGCTAAGTATTAAGCCAATAAAATACTACCTTTTCATTCACCAAAAATGAAGCACAAAGGTCTTGAACGGGATGTCAGTTAAAATCAATGTTGCATTTTGCTCCAATTCACAAGAACCACTTATATTGTGTGGTCAAGACCAAAATTTATCACAAAGAAAACTCCATCAGATTATTCCCCACTTGATGATAGTGGAATGGAAGAACTCCCTTTGCACAGGAAGAGACCTGCAACAGAATCAGGATCAGCCAGTCGTCTGCCTCAACCAGTTGGGGAGAGAGGAGAAAGAGAATAGTGAAGAAGACCAAAAAGGGGAGGACAAAACACAAACTATATGAGACAGAAAACAACATTTAATGACATGCAACAGTGGCATATAATTGCATGGGATGTGGAAAGGGGCAGGTGGATAAGAAATGCTCAGTGCCTCATGAGAAGTCCCCCAGCAGCCTGAGCCTATTGAATGGTTAACTGAGGGATAGTTTGGGGGTCACCTGATCCAGTCCTAGCTATCCTAGCTATAAGCCTTATAAAAAAGGACAGTTTTAAGCTTTATCTTAAAAATAGGGAGGGTGTCTGCCTCCCAAGTACAAATTTGAGCTGGTTCCACAGGAGAGAAGCCTTTAAGAAACTTCAGGAACCACAAGTAAACCTGCAATCTGAGAGCACTTTGCTAGTACAGGTAATTCTCAACTTGGTTTTGTTTGCATCTATAAAAGTCTCCAAACTTCTTTTTAATGTAATCTTACTAACATGACCAAATTTCTACTTTTATGCGTTAGGGGTTGCAGCTCCCGCCTGTGCATCAGTCATGTGATTTGGACATGGTGATTGCTCAGCTGTCTCATTCATGCTTTTATGAGGGTTTGTTCAAAGAGATCTGGAGTGAGGGCCCAAATGCAGACAAGACAAGAAACAGTTAAGGTGGTTTCTTTTCACAATAGAACATCGGAAGCAGACATAACCGTGAGACGGGTGTGGCCGACCTTGTTGTCAGGTGACTGGGAACAGAGGAAAAGTCCAGTACATGGTGTGTGGCTGGGGTGTGGCAGAGGGGAAACAATGAACGTAAAGAGTCACATTACATTCTGTATTGTGAGCAGAAAAAAGAGATGATGTCATGAATACCATTTCTTTGTTCCATAACACAGTCTTTAAGGGCAGAGTATAGTGGATCATTGTAAGCAGTGAGGTACTCAGATATAACAATGACTGTTAAACATGTAATATATATCCTTTTCCCCTCAATCACCGAAACATTTTAAAAGGCTATTGTTTTTTCTTTTCATGTATTTTTTTTTAAATTTACTAACCGTGTCCTTGACTGAATTATGTGCATGTGAAAAATTAGCACAAAACCGACTCTTAGTTTTGCAGAGCCATCAGCTGATATGGGCTTTTACTGTATCCAGTTGGCAAATGTCTTATACGGCACTTAATTTAAGCTGCTCTAGCCTTCTGCTCATCTGTAAGCTGCTTTGCAACCCACCTCCAGCTCAGCTCCTCCTTTCAATATTTCTCTGGTATCAGTGTCATATCTGTTGTCACTAATGTCTGGAGGTCTTGCTTTGGGGCCAAGCTTTAATCACCTTTTCATTCACAATCCTCTGTTAACAAACTGTAAATGGAGCTTTTAAAAGCCTAATGTAGTCTTGCCCATGAGGTTTTCCAGGTGTGAACTGAAATGTGTGACAGGTGTAGTAACAGTAACCAAATATGCTGGGAATTAGTGAACGGGTCCATTATCAGAGACGTTATGGGAGAGGCAGATGTGGCACTCAAAGGATCATGGAGAGAAATCAATAAGAAACCAAATCCACAAGTGAACCATGAAACATATCAGCCAATTGCGTTGCACTGACTGGTTTGCACAGTAGAAATTTATGTCAGTTTCAGCTGTGTGGCAACAGGAATATGTACCACAAGTACCATTGAAGACATAATACTGTGTAACTTGCAAATGTGTAAAGCTTGAACAAAGTCCCAGTCACATGTTTTTATGATATGAATCTGGTGTTTCTGTACATATAATTTTTATTGATCACTGAAAATAAAATCATGACTCCCTCCCCATACATTTGGAAGCTTTAAAATAACTGCCCAGATAACTGGCTCATTGTGTTATTAAACTAAAGTGACCTCTGGAATGATGTTGGAATTAACATCCAAGTTTGAATTTAATTTATACTCAATGTGGGTTTTTTGTTTGTTTATTTGTTTTAAAGGACCAGTATATAAAATTTCAGGTGATCTGTTATCTAACAAACCATTCTAGGATAATAATTGTATCTTTTCACTTACAGAAAAATATGTATACATGCACTATTAGTGGGTCCCTTTCCAGTTAGCATTTTGTGGCACCATGTTTCTAGTTTCAAACCACAAACAGACTGGAATATTTTGTGTCTGTGTGGGTAAATTAATGAAATCAGCATTCACTAGTAGATGTCACTAAATCTCACACGTAAGTCTTTTAAGAAGGGACAATAATGCCTATAATGTAACATGAGCAGATGTGTCCATCATGTAAATTGCCATACAAGCTGATTTTTATCTATTGTCCCTGGCAGGATGATGGTATAATGAAAACATGTGCTTATGTGCAAAAGCACATACATGTATTCAAATATTTTATTGTCTTTTAGCTCATAGTTTTAGTTTTACATAAAGTTTATTGTTCTCTTCAACCCTTCACAGCAAGCAGATTGACAAGATGGTGATGAAAGTGTGTGTTACATCTAGCAAGCAAATTTTAGGTACAAGTCACCTTGCATATCATTTATTGATTAATTGATTTTTGTACATTTAAATAGCCAAACAGAAAGAAAGAAGGAAAGAAAGACCAACCTACTTAATTTTTTAGATCAAAGTGGTAACCATTTGCTGGAGCTAAACTACTGACTAGAACATAAACAGGCTTATTTGACTCCTCATAGATGCATTAAATGGCCAATGGAATGTAAAGAAGCAATTTATTGTAAGCCTCTCTTTTATTGAATGAAGGAAAGAGGACAAAGGACAAAAAGAGAACTAACAGACCAGAGCTCTTTGTTTTTCTGCTTAATCGCCCATGTTTCCACAACAAATTAGCCAAGTGGAAAGTTTTCTAATTGCTCTGACAAAGGAAAGTCAGGTCAGTGGGTTCTCTGTGTGAACATTAAACTGTTTTTGTATTTTGTAAGTATAGTTATGTATTTGTTGTGTTTAAGTATCCTAGTATTAAAGAAGCCCAGTCAGTCCTTTGCTTAAATATTCTGCAGGGTCTTTCTGTGTCAGCTTTGTCAATATTTCCTGGATGAATTAAAAAAAGAAGAAAAAAGAAAACTCTCTTTTCTTTCTCAGGGACTGGAGGGGTGATCATTTTTAGCAACAAATAAAACAGATGGATCTTATGGACTTAAAGAACTTTTTCTTTTTGTTCTTTCTTTTTTGTAAGAGTCCATTTTATTTCTCTGAGGAGAAATATCTTCTCACTCCTTCATCACTTCTTGGCATAAACACCTTCTGTATACTTGTTATGTGTCACATCCTCATACTCTTTAATGTGCAGCAATTCCAACTGTCATGCCCATCTGACGTTCTTGTACGAAAAAATGAAGCTGATTGTAAATACACACACACACACACACACACACACACACACACATATATATATACATATATATATATATATATATGACTTTTCCAGTTATGAGGCCCAACATTTCTTTGTACTGTTGTGGAGTCCACCCTTTCCAGTCTTTGGGCAGTTCTGTAAAAACCCAGGCAAGATAAAGCTATTTTTTCAGCACAACTATGACTTCAGTTTAACAAATTTCAAAAATCTTTTTCTAAACACACACAAACACACACACGTGTGTACATACACTCCTTTAATGTTCAACTGGTACCACGTCTTCCTGTTTCCAATGTTGTTTCTCTGATACTGGTTGTTGTACAGGGTTCCTGGCAGCAGCTCCACTCCAACACCGCAGATTCAGACAGGATTGATTTTTTTTGACAAAGTACTATTACATGTTGCTCAGGCTGACCAATGATTTTAATCTGGTTTGGAGCACACACATCACCGATTTAAATAATTATTTTTCAAGGTTTTGCCCTACGACTTAAAATTTGACGTGTACTTTATATCACATCTAATTAGAATTTTTTAGTCTATTTTGTGTTGAGTTTTATTGATCATCAAGTCTGCTCAATTTTTTTCAAAGATTTATTATTATATCAGATACATTTATATTGCTTGATAATCTCAAAAAGCTCAAGTGCAAACATGATGCAAATTTAGATATTTGTGTGATGCATTACACATATCTCAGGCAACTTTAAACATCTGCATATATATTCTATCTTCAAAAAATAATCAATAAAAATGTGGCATAAAAGATAGTCTGTCATTTTTAATTTGTTTTTGCACAGAAAGATAATGATTTGCATTTCGTACTCTCACAGGCGGCTGGAAAGAGGTATGTGAGTGTATGCAATTTTCTGTTGAAACAATTTCCGAATATGAAAAGCGACAAGCATGCAGTGGGGGTTGTACATCGTCAGACTATAAAAGTGGGATCATCCAGTGGTTTGTGGGCCACCATAGTGAAGCCTTGAGTTTGGCAATTTTATTTTGTCATCTGGATGAGATGTTAGTGATACTGTGAGTTCATCAGCTAACGCTGGCTGGCTTAGCTACCATGATGAGTCCATAAACTGCAAAGGTGTAAAACACAGGTAGAGCTCAACTACCCGATTAAAAAACTGAGCAACATACAAATAAACTACTCACATTTCACACAATTAAAAATTATTTAGAGTGACCTTTCTTTAAGGAACATAACTATATTCAGAGGTGAATATTTCCCAAGTTGCTCACCCAGATAAGATGTGGAAAACTATGCATATTTGGTTCAAAGTTATGGTTTAAAACAACCAGCTGTTTAGTTTTGATTCATTGCATCGTGTTCCATACTCCAAAGTCAGGCTCCCATGCAATGTTTATCTCCATTTTTAACTCCCTATACAGTCTATACTCAGAGACCATATATATAAAAGATGGATCACCACTGTGATGTCAACCATTTGTTTGCCCTCAATGGCAACATTTTGGCTACTGCCATCTTGCTTTTACCAGAACTCACTACATCCAGACCAAAGTATGAAGAACTGAGTTATCAGCTTACCCTACCAAAGTGTGCTTATGAGTGCTAAGTAACATAGAAATAAAAATGCTACATTTTAACTCACCAAAACTGAAGCTTAGACTTCATGGTTGGGCCGTTAGAGTAATTAACTACACAGTGACTCATATTATCTCTCAGATAATAACACTAAAATGCTCCAAAAAGCACAAACATGGTTAAAAGATCCAATGCAGTCACCTGAGCCAGCACCACTGTATTCAAGAAACTACACCCATGAAAATAAAATTTTAAGCCGTAATACAAATTTTAAAAATTTTCCACATAGTTCTCCAGTACACACATAGGGGTAATCAACAGCTTTTTCCTGCTCCTCTGCACTGAGACCTATTGGGACTAATTCACTTTTAGAGCCCGCTTACGCTTGCATTAGCTTATGTGAAAAATTCTCGTCTGTGACAGCTCTGTCTCCCAGACAAGCAGAAAGATTTCACTTTCTTCCCTCAGATAAATGAAATGAATGACAGTTGTATAAGGCTGCATGATTCTACTACTGTATAGAATGGATGATTCTCCGAAGTGCATATGAATGTCTGCAAGATTAAAGTAAAATTACCTCAGCACAACAAAATAACCTAAGATCATTTCCCATACTGATTTGCGAAGCTAATTCATTGGAAATGAGTCGATTCATCCGGTGGAAATCAAGCACATAGATGTCAGAGCTGACTTTACACTTCCTCGTGGAGCTGTCTTGATAAAAACAAACAAAAAAAAATGTTCTTTATGAATACAGGACCTTAACCTTCTGAGGGTCAGTGACCACAAGATGCAGATGTGTCTGAATATCTGATAGAGTTGTTAGATGCTCATTAAAATACCATTTAGGTTAGAGTTCATTTTGAATGCGTTGAACTGTATCAGCATGAAGAGAGAGCTCAGCCGTATGGTTTGTAATTAAATACCCCGACCACCCTGTGTTAATACACCTCGATGCACACACACATATATATGCAGGTTGAAGGGTCAAGGGTAATGCTGCCACCGCTGCCTTGTGCGTGTGTGTGCTTGCGAGGGTGTGTGTCCATGTGTGGTGTGTCAGTAGAACCTGCTGTCACCTCATTACAGGACACTGCCAGCCACAATTCATGCTGGTATCCAGGGGCTGTATTCACCAAGCATTTTATTTTAGCACCAGGAGTTTTTCTAAATGGCACCGAGAAGTTCTGAGCCAAGAGTTTTTGCTCTTTAAGAGCCTTTTGCGAAGCTGCTGGGAGCAACTTTTACTGAGGAATGGAGAGTACTGTGAGGACAGCATCATAAAAGTATACTTTTCTCCTGTAAGTTCTCATCGTGTCAACTGTCCTGCCACTGTATTTCTGTGGGCGCAACCAATATAAGCTACGCTCCTCCTACACTCAAGTACAAATATGAAATTGAATATAAAATTTCTTTTCATGTGACTTTATGCTTCTATTTCACAATTTGAGATCAAAATACAGTTCTGACAGCTGTAATTGTTTTGCACCTACTAAAAAAAGATGTGTTGAGCTCATAAAATTAAACAAAAACATTAAAAAATATTGTTAATCCCACATTTAATACAAACCCCATTTCCAGAAAAGTTGGAATATTTTCCAAAAAAACAATATATCTATGATATCTTAATTCACGTGAAACTTTATTTCACTGACAAAAGCACAAAGAAAAGGTTTTCAACAGCTTTACTAATCAGCCTAATTATATTTTGTAAATACACACATTTGGAGTTTGATGCCTGCACCAAATTCACCAAAAGCTGAGACAGAGTTAAAATAAGATTGAAAAGTGCACAGAATATTCAAGTTACACCAGTGTGGAATATTCCACATTAAGCAGGGTATATGGGAGCAGGTGAGACATCATGCAGCATCCATCAAAGGATCAGTATTTCCATGCAAGAATGGGTTGTGGCTCACCTCTTTGTGCCAAAATCTGAGAGAGTAATGTTAGACAGATCAAAAGGAACATTTCTCAATGCAAGACTGTAGAGAATTTAGGCCTTTCGACATCTACCGTTTGTAATATTGTGAAAATAGCCAGAAAATTTAGAGACAACGAAGCATGTAAAGTGCAAGGTCAGAAACCACTGTTGGAATCTTCATGCTGCTGCATCCAAAAATGGAACTTTAAACTGTATTATGCAAGGAAGAAGCCATATATCAACTCTATACACAAACACTGTTCAGTTCGCTAGAGCCGAGCTCATCTTAGATGGACCAAAAGACTGTGGAACCGTGTGTTGTGGTCACATTTCCACATTTCAGCTCATCTTCAGAAAAATGCAGGCATCGAGTTTTCTGTGCCAAAGATGAAGACAACAAGCCAGCATCTGTGATGGTATGCTGGTGTATCAGTGCCCTCGGCATGGCTTATTTACATGTCTGTGAAGGTACCATTGACTCTGAGGCATATATTAGGATTTTAGAGAGAAATATGCCCCCATCGAGGTCTTTCCAGGACAGCAATGGGTTACTCCAGCAGGATAATGCCAGACCACATTCTGCACAGGATACAATTGTGTGGATTCATAGACACTAAGTGCATGTGCTTTACTGGCCTGCTGCCAATCCTGATCTATTTCCTATTGAAAATGAATGGAGCATCATGAAGAGGTCATTCAGACATGGGACCATGGACTGTTAAGCAGCTTAAGCAAGAATAGGGGAAGTCTGAAGTTTGAAAACTGCTACTGTGCCATGAAACCATACGCTGTGACTTGGTCCAGTTGGTGATGAAAATATCTGTAGCTGCTGAGACTGGACTTAGCAGTTAATATGGCATAAAATTATGAGCTAAAACCAGCTAAAAAAAAACCCCAAAAAATTCTGATCTTATCATTGAGAATTACTCCCTCAGATTACACAGTCGTTTGATTAATTAGTTTTAATATTTGAAAGAAGCCTAATTAGTGCAACTTTAAACATTACAAATTTCAATCCTTAGGATTCATGTGTAGCACAGTGACAACGTGATCTGCTGTTTAACATCTGGTATAGTGTGCTGCTGATCACACACGTATGTTCTGACATGTAGACATATGTGTGAACAAAAGTGTAGGTTAGCATGTTAATGATGCAGAGGCTGGTGTTACTAGGCAGGATACACAGTGATTCCATTATCATTGATTAGGTGATGGAGTGTGTGTGCCAAATGTATGTATGTGACACACGCTGTAAAAGGATTAAAAATATGGGAGCCAAGAAGTAAGATTTTGTGTGTGTGTGTGTGTGTGTGTGTGTGTGTGTGTGTGTGTGTGTGTGTGGCTGTTATTCAGTGTGCTTGCTGCATCAGACTGTACTCACTGTGGAGGTCAGTGGAACGATGAGTACGTCTGTGTTGCAGACAGAGTAAGTGCCTCACTGTCATCTTTGTAATTCAGATAAGCATTTACTCATATTAAAGAGCGAGTAATAATATGTCTCCTGTTTGCAAGATCTACTGACAGCTGGAACAAGTTAGAAAAGCACTGACGTGCTAAGCTTTACATTTCTCTTTTTTGGTACCACTCATTACTGAAGTCATTATTTTAAAACCGTGAGTGGATCCTAACAATAGAAGCCTTTGCCAGTAGCAAAACAGTCCTAACAGGAAAACGGAAATATTCACTGAGAGTCTGCCAAACTATATTAGCCATGAGGCTTTACACATGAAGCCAGATTGACTCAACAGTGTTGAACCTGAAGCAGAGTGTCCATATCCAATGATATTTAAGATGGATGTAGCCTCTGGGTCTGCGAGATAAAGCTAGTTCATAAGTGACTTAAATTAGCGCTGTTTCTAATGGCCAACGCACAAGCTCTGGCGTAAAACCTCTGCCAAATTACCAATGCGGATTGATCTGCTGTAGCGATCCCTTGGGAAGAATACAAGGGAGTAGCTTAAGGTACTTTTTTTCTGATGGCCAGCAGGGAGATTGCGTATAATGCTGTGTTCCTTTTACTTTGGAAGCGGCAGAGCTGGAAGTGAAATCACAACCGAGTTGATCGAATTGAATGGTACTCTTCAGAACAACAAGCAATGTTTTGCTCCCTAGCAAGGTCGTGTCAGGATTAGAGGTTTTTGGACCCAAAGAACAGACTGAACTCATTCATAAAAGTCACACAGGTTTATTGGAGGTATGTGAGCAGAGTTGTAGGGTTGGTAAGAGTGACTGGATTTGGTCAGGTGAGGGTCCACATGTGTCTGAGAGTGGGTCAGGCAGGTTCCCGGAGTCCAGGAGAGGTCTGAGCTCCTGAGATGAGAGAAACAAGAAGTGAATGATTGGGCAGGCAAAACTGAAGCAAACACAGACTGATAACTGGCAGACGGACTGAAAACCGGCCTGGCTTACTACTAAGCTGTAGCAGCACTCTGACAGAGTCTTCTGGAGTCTACAGGGCTTATAACCCCCGATGATGTCAACCAGCCACAGGTGTGCAGACTCCACCCTGCCCAGACCTCCACGCACCTGGAACTAAGCAGACTGATTAATCCAAGCCAACTCCAAAGAGAGAGTGATAGAGAAAAGGGAGAGAGAGAGAGAGAATATAATTCAAGCCTGGAGGGCAGGGGACCGTGACAGCAATGTTCCCTCTAAGCTGGGCGCTTGCGTAATCACGCACTGCTCCCGCGTCCTCCGCACACAGAAAATCTATGCAGCGCACATGCGCGCAGGAAATCTATGTAGCGCGCATGCAAGCGTGCAGCTTAGAGGGAACGTTGCATGACAGAGTCATTAGAGAATTGCTAGCAATATCTGGTGTGCAACACAAGCTCCGTTTGTCTTTGCATTTAAAAACATTGCTGCAGCACATATAGCAATTCTGAAATACACAACAATGATCACACACTGCTGCCATCTTGGAGTGCAAAGTGGAGGTAGGAACTTGGGTTTTCCATCTTTTTCCTTCCAAAGGAACACAGCTATTTTAAGTCTCAATTACCTTATTACACTTTTATGATGAAATTATAGACTCAATCACTGGTTTCACATACTTTTCAACATGACGTGACGTTCATACTGTATATTTTGGTTGCATTTTAATCAGAATAGACATTGATGCAGGGATTGCCTATTGATGAATATGAAACAGAGAGCTTAGAGACAGTATGGCAGGTTGGTGTTTAGGCTGGCAAAGAAATGAGAGAACAAGCAGAGATCAAAGTCTGCATCAACAGGCAAAAGTTTAGAACAGGTAGTCAAAAAAAGGCTGGACAAGAGGAGGCTGGGATGCTTGGCTGAACAAGCAAAGACAATCTGGCAAAAAGTGGCTGTGGAGAGCAGGTGTATATGTGTGTATAGATAGATAGATAGATACACATATATAATATACTGCAGTCCATTCATTTATATATTTTGTTCTTGCTAACATTGATTCTCTTTTTCTCCTTTTATCTTTACACGTTGACTTTGTTGTTAAAATCTCACTTGATTTTTTTACATTTTTAACAAAAGTGTCAGTCATAAGTGAAGAATTTGAAAATCTGCACAACTGAAATACCTGTTTTTCATTGGAGGTTACATCTTTTATACATAAATCTTTGTAGAGGACCACTAGGTGTTTTAATAGCATGATTTCATCAGTCATTACAACAAATATGAGGTTTGACTGTGTTTTTAATGTTTTATTGACTCACTCCTTAAAAATATGAAATCATATAACCTCTGAGACACACACACACACGTATAACCAGTGTTCACTGAAATGCACTGTTGTGGTCTGCTCAACACCTACCCACTGCTAACCAGCTACCTCATGCTGAGAGTATTCACACACACACACACACACACACACACACACACAGAGAGAGAGAGAGAGAGAGAGAATAAGAAAAAGAGGGTGAGAGAGACATTGCAACTCTGGACCTTCAGCTAAAGCCACATTGCCCCCTGCAGGAGGATAGAGGAATATTTCTTTCCGCTTTACATACATAAAACTGAAAGGATATATTTCTCTTTTGAGGTACAGCAATCGCTAGAGCGATAAGGCTTGGCATACTATTATCGAAATATATCCAGTAGTATTAAATAGATCTATTATACAGATGGACGGAAGAGGCCTAATCCATTCAGGATAGGTCTATAGTAGCTCCACAGGCTCCATCGTGACTGGAATTGATTGTTCATTTCTCATTGACTGTGCACATGTGCAAGACTGAAACTAAAGAAGGAAGAAAGGAACCAGAAAGTCTTTATAGTGTTATCTCTTGGCTTAGACGCAATAATCTATGAGCTTAGATCATGATATCAAGCAATAAAAGAACATTTATCAAAAAAGTGTGTGTGCATGTGTTTGTATTACTTTAGCTCTTCGGGTATGAACAGAATAAGCTGATATGGGTTAGATGTCTGGGTCTCATCACCCAGTCGCTTGATCAGCCAACAAAGTGGTTGATTAATAAAGTCAAAGCATGTGCTGCAACAACTAACCCTGCAGAACTGCTGTTGTGTTTTGTTTATGGGATCTTGGATAAACCAAAACCAAACATTTCTGGATGTAGACATTTCCCCAAAGCTGGACAAGAAATTTGGTGTCTTTGTGTTGCCTTGAAACCTGTTTCTCTTGGCAGGTTAGCAGCTTGGAGCTATACAACTGTTTTCTTTTATTTTAAACTTTATTTAATCAGGACAGTAGGACTCTTGACATTAAAAACCAAGAGTATCCTGGCCAAGACAGACAGCAGTACAATTAATGGCATTAACAATCACGCAACAAAAATACAAAAAATAAGCATACCAAATATACCAAAAGTATTCCTCAATTTTACATTGGCCTGATTTACAGAGAAACAAAGAGTAGTCTATGACCATGCCCCTGGTTTAGAAGTCCCTTGAGCTTATGTTAACATGCTGACTTGCTCATACTTGACAGGTACAATGGTTCTCATGTTCCTCATTTTACTTCTGTCTAATGGCATGTTAACATTTGTTAGTCCAGTTGATGGGCGTGCAAATGATTTTATTGGTATTTGGAGATAAATCAAAGTAGTACAAAAGCTTGACACGATAAAAGCCCGCAATGAAATTTTACACAGTCACAGTTATAATTTATCCTGAAGGGGACATGAATGTCTAATTGCCAAATTTAATGGCAATCCATTCTACAGCTGTTGAGCTATTTCACTCAGAACCACAAGGATCAACTAGAAGAAAAGTTGGGATGAGTGGGTTATTGTTACCTTATTTCCTAATAGTGCTTTTCCACCCGGCTTCATTGAGCGGATCACAGATGTAAAACTTAATAAAGATAATTTTGCTCTGTGGCGCATCTACCGCTGAGGGAAGATTTATTGAAAAGGAGAGAGTAAGTTTCAGTTTTCAAGGCAGGAAGCAAAACACTTCTGTGAGTCTGACGGTAAGAGATAGAGTGCGTATTGCTGGTCCCAGAGGGTGAAGTAGAAATGGCTTTGTCTTTGACAGAAAAGAGCTGTTGAAGTGCCTGAGGCTTCTTCCTTTTCCTGTCTCCCCCCGCTGCTCTGCTTTCTTTTTCATTCATCTTCTCTGTCTGTTCAGTGATGTTTCAAGGAAGGAAACTATATTACTGCAATAAGATTATGAAAATCATCAAAACAAGAGTGTTTTTTTTTTTCCTCTTTAAGAGTTTTAAACACAATGAAAAGTCTGTTATGTGATTTTATTCACATAAATGCTAGTTTGAAAATAAGGAAAGAAGTATATGTGTTGTTTAGGATTTCATTTCCATTTCAGTTATGTTAAATAAAGAAGTTTAAATGAAGCTTAAACCATTTTCAGCTTCATTTCAGCTTTATGTATATAGTACTAATTCAAAACAAAAATCACTTTAAGGTGCTTTGTATTGTAAAGACCCTACAATATTAGAGAGAAAACTCCAACAATCAAATGAATCCTATGAGCAAACACTTGGAGATGGTGGGAAGGAAGAGCTCCCTTTTAACAGGAAGTGACTAGGCTCGGGGAGAGGCAGCCAACTGCCTCAAGAAGTTGGGCATGTGGGGAAAGAGGAGGGGGGGAACAGTTCAAAGCAATCCCAGCAAAATACAGCCATGATCCCTGTTGTGTGTTGTTGTTGGGCTGTGTTTGTGTTTGCTGTATGTCTTGAAGGCACCTGGAAAGTGTCTAGCTATTGTTTTCTTGTCATGGAATTCGTCATATGATCATCTGCTCCAGGCACAGCATGGCCACAGAGTCAAACCAAGGCCTTCTTAGTAAATGTAAACACACATTTTCTCAAAACATTCAACATGAGTAGTATAGGTACAATATGATATACTCCAGCATACAAATACTCACCACTGCAGGGAGATACTATTCAGTGAGTTGGTAAGCAGAATAACATTTTATTTGCCATGTCACCTTTGGCAGTGTATATGTGCTGACAGCAGATGTTTTCCGCTACAGTCAGCATTTTATCTCATCTTCACATGCTCACAGAGGTACATAATAAAAAGAATAAAAAGTACGTACAGATTGGGATTAAAAGAACTCTAAGTACACTGATATTTTCTGTGTTACTGCAGATATCTGTTCTGTCCTCTATATTCAGGCTCCAACATTTTTGAGAAGTTAACATTTCCAAGATTTATAGTTTTCTTTCCAAACCTCCACGTCAGCAAGAGGATGAGGTAGGTAGGAATTTGGTAAAGTCAGAGGAAAGCAGGGGAGGAGGCAATTAAGTTTTTTTTTTTTTCAACTTTGTTTTGTGTTTCAAGAAACTCCATCTGAATCTGCAAAGGAAAATACAAAGCTGAAAATACAATATTTCTCCTGTCTCTTGGGAGCCAGGATGCTTTACACAAGTGTTTGGTAAAAAAGGAGCAGTGGCTTCTAGTGACTCTACATTACTGTTATGTCACAGATTCTGTTAAGAAATGTCTTTAAACCACGCACAATGTCAGCACCAGTGGCACTGAATACTGAAACAAAATTCTTTACCAATTTCTGTACATTTCAATATGGTGTGCAACAGATGACAATGCCTAAAACTGATGGGAAGTATTTCCTCATCTGGAATCTACTCTGTTCCTAACAGCTTTTATTGGAGCTATAAAAACTCCTTCCTTGTGGTTTTGTAGAATTAGATATTAAGGTCCATGTTTGAGCCAAGTAGTCAGTAGGGCAGCCTGGGGCTGGTTGCCACACTTATTTTCCAAGCCACTAGAGGGCACAGTCATAAAAATCTAATATTGAAATGTTTGCCGTCTTGACCTGATCAACCTAGCAATTTGGGGGCAAAATGGTTACATAAATACGGATGGATGCTCATGAAACTAAATATTATAATAACCTCAACTCCAAAAAAGTTAGGACGCTGTGTAAAATATGAATAAAAACGCAATGCAATGAATTGCAAATCGCAAATCAATATTTTATTCACAAAAGGACGTAAAAAACATCACGTTTAAAGTGAGATATTTTCTTATTTAATGAAAACTACTGACTCATCTTAAATTCTATGGCAGCAACATAAAAATGAGCTCTGTCTCTTTCGTTCAGTCCTATTAGAATACTATAGGACTGAACAAAAAAACTGGATTTCGGTGTCGTCTACCGCTTTTCTGGGGGTCCGGATCACGGAGGCAGCAGTTCAAGCAAAGAAGCCCAGACTTTCCTCCAACTCTTCAGGAGAGACACCAAGGCGTTCACAGTGGCCCCTCCATGGATCGTCACCTAATCGTGGTGGGGGGGGGGGTTTGCAAGCTCTCATGATCCCAGGAGCTATATTGTTGGGGGCAGTTTGCTCCATGTAGGGTCTCCCAAGGCAAACAGGTCCTAGGTGAAGAGCCAGATTAAAAGTGATCCAAAAGGATCTCTATGATGAATAAAATTTCAAGGACACACTGTACCTTGCCTGGTTTGGGTTACTGGGGCCCCGCCCAGGAGCCAAACCTGGGGAGGGGATTGATGGCAAGTGCCTGGTGACTGGGTTTCTGCCCGTGGAGCCCAGCCGGGCTCAGGCTGAATGAGTGACATGGGTCTGCCATCTAGTAGGTTCACCACTCACCAGAGGGATAATGGAGGTCTGGTGCTATATGGATTGGGTAGCAGTCGAAGGCAGAGACCTTGGTGGTCCAATTCCCAGCTTGGGAGGACTCCAGTACTTGAAGAAATTTGGCTTCAGTACCACTCGTACACAATACACACCATCCCTGTACAAATTGTTGTTTGGTTAAAATATGCATGAAGTGTTGAATATGTATGTGTTGCCATTCTGATATGAATTAAATGTTTATATTACTTACATTTGTCACTTGATTTTTTTGTAAATATAGCTTTTTCATTGCACATGCCAACCAACCCAGTTTTAGGGCTTTTTGGCACAAGTCAACAATACAACTTTAATCATGAATACAATAAAACAAGCAGTTATTTGTGAATATTAATTGTATCTATTCTTTAGTTGATATCTAAATTTTTCAGTTGGTACTAGTTAGACTTTTTAAACTTACCTCATGACAGAGAAATATGGCACTGAGTAAAAACTGTGACAACCCCATTTAAAAACATTAAGGGGAAGCTTTTTTTTTTAATATTGAATGGGTCATCTTTTACAGTAACAATGTTATTTTGGAAAGTTTAGAAAATGTTCAAAAATGAGAACTCAGTGTTTATCACAATAGGATTGGATTCATCAGATATGCTTTAAAACAAAATATAGTTTGTTTTTTATTTATTGTTTCTATCCCATTTTTGATTTTTTAATCATTCATAACCAGAGAACACCAGGGCATGAAGAAAAAAAATCCCTAAAACACATTTTTTTAAAGTAATATTACCAAAACTCAATGGGAACACTCAAAGAATGTTCTGGAAGACAAAATTTGCTCACCAGGCCTCCTCTTCACACCACAAAACTCACTCTGTATCTCTCACTAATTACTACAACCTGTCAGCCTCTCCTGGCTGTCGTCATAGCAACCTCAGTGGTTTGTCTCATTCAGTGAGGGAGGGGGTGGTGCTGTTATCAGACAGGAAGGAGATAAGAGTTTATTTCTCACTGAGCAGATAAGAGTGGCTGATCTTTGCAAACATTTAAACCACAGGGAAGCACTAAAGATGCTTGAGGGCTAAGCTGCTCTTTGAACAAAAATATGTTTTTTTCAATTTTTGTTGGTCATCGTTTATATTTATGTGAAGGTTTTGGGCTAGGATATCGATTCATTTGATTTTAAGCCATGTGTACTACATGAAAGAAAAACTATTCTCTGCTTGCAGTTTCTCAGACATGAGATTTGCTCATTTTCTTTGGTTTGAATCTTGCAAACTTAACTCGTGTTGAGGTCTTAGACAAGAAAATTACCCCTCTGGATTCTGTGAGCACATAATGAACATGAAGTTAAAGTTAAAAATCCACTCTCCAATAAAATGCTGCTTCTGCATTTCCTGCAGCAGAAGGCTGACACTGTAATGTAACTGAATAATATTGCCATGAAGTTGTGGATTTATAAGCAAAGGGTGCAACCAAACTTCTGGTCTTGTTTTTGAAAAATCTCTTACTTGCATGATTGCGCGAAACACACAGCAATATGCAGGAGAGCAGTGGAGGGAACTGGGGTTGCAGTGCCACCCCTGAGGGAGAAGGTAGCAGAGCATTTTCCACCAAAACAGCAAAATCCACCAGGCTATCAGGGCGGCTGAACGCTCTCCCCTCTCTACCCCCAGAGAGACACTGACTCAAACCCTATTACATCCAGCACCTGAATAAAATACTGCTATTTCATTCATCAAATATCAGTGATATTATTTGTTCATAGACTGTGATGATAATGTATTTAAGCTTAATTCTAATAGCTCATATTTACATTCATACATGATGTACATAGGCTTATCATTTTTATACATCTCATGTTATATAAAACTCTCCCTCTCACCTCTGAATGCGATGGTATGTGTGTTCCTCAAGCTCAGTTGCCTGGGAGTTTGAGTGTTCTGTGCAGTATCTTAGCTGTCCCTAGTTCTGCACTCTTCTGGACAGAGCCCTCTGATGTTGTGCCTGGAATCTTCTGGAGTCACTCTTCCAGTTTGGAGATTACAGTTCCTTATGCTCCTACTACCACTGGGACCACTTTGGACTTTACCTTCCACATCTGCTCCAGCTGTTCCTTCAGCCCCTGGTATTTCTCAGTCTTCTTATGCCCCTTTTTCCTGATGTTGGGATTGCTACATCTATTACAACTGCAGTATTCTGTTACTAGTCAACCATCACCATGTATGGTTGGTTGAATAGAATCTACTTGTCTGTCTAGAACTTAGAGGTCACACGGGACCTTAGCCCTGTTGTTCTTAACCTCCTTTGGAGGCGTCTCTCATCAGGACTTGGTGACTTCAAATCCCCACACACGCACAAATAATATTTAAGGTTAATAATTCTTAAATACTTCACATTTGTACCTAGAATATTGTATACAGACTTCTGAGAATTCTTGTATACTTCACATTTTACATAAATAACATATTTATACATTATACTTTTTAAAAATTTTCTTCACTCATCTTTGTTTTCACACCATGGGTCAGGGGCTGATATTTCTACCCTTTATATACTCTGTACATATGGCAGTATTAAAGTCAGCTTTCACTTTACTTTGGAAACTGCAAACAAATGATGCATGAGATGCGATTATTTGTACAACTCAGTAAAACTAAACATATTTACTGCTGTAAGCAAACTATATTTTTTAAGCACCGCCCACTGATGTTAAATTTTGTGCTTCAAAACAATCACTAGGTAATGTGTGTTTATGGAAGCAAGATGTCTGTGCACATTAAATTATAATTAAATTAAATTATAAATCTTTATAATTCGTTGAGTGATTTTTTTTTTTTAAATTTCTGATGGAATTTTCTCTTTTCCCATGAGCATTTTAAAAATCTTGGAAATGCCTCTGAAGGAAAAGAGATTGAAAGAGTTGCTTAACTTTAGATTGTTATGCATTACATTGCTATGGCTATATGCTGCAACTTTTTTTTTATCCAAGTATTTTTATTATTTTTCGGACAGATAAACACACAACATTGCCACCCCATCAATCCCCAAGATACCAGACATTACAAGAGATATTAATTATTGTCTGAATTATTCAAATATGTTTTCTTGAATCTGAAGGAAAAAAATGAAGAGAAAACAATGCTGTATATTGAGAGTATAGACAACACTATACTCAAGGACCAGTGGGTCACTGGGTAATACACGTTCAACATAACGCAATCATGAGTCAGTATCACTGGCAGACAAATTCTATTTATATGCCGCAACTTTTAACAGTACACTCAGGCGCTTAATCCTTTCGTGCATGAATTACAGCATCTTCTGTCAAGATTTTTTGCCACTGATATGCCATTATAGCAACAAAACCCATGCATACTAAAGAAAACAGCTTTTGAATAGCTGGGCACTGTAGTGACTACCATGCATGAAAGGGTTAAAATGTATTAAGAGACAAATGCTAAAGCACTGAAAAAAACCAGAGTTCTTAAAGTTTGGTCTGTAAAACAGTCATATTTTATGCAGCCAGAAAGCATGACAAGGAAAGCATGCACCTGTGTGAGCTCCACTCATCCAAAGGCAGCGCCAATACAGCTTTTTCAATACGAACTCTGGAAAATGTTTGAAGAATCTGCTCGGCAGATTGTTTGGCATTTTATTTAACCATCTAGCACTTAGCAGAAAATGGTTCATTTCAGTGTTCTCATTAATGAATACCTGAATTCTCCACATCACTTGCTTTGTTCTCACACTGGCATAAATAGGTGCACTTGGACCACATGCAGGCTTTGTACTGGGCTGATCCAGCTGCGTTGTACTCGCACATCCACCTCCTTCAAGTCACGCCTAGAAAAGTTCTGGGCTGCAGCGCGTGTGTGAAAACAGCTTATAAGTAAACTGTACACGAGACAAAGGGAGCATTCCTCCTCAGATTCAACTCTGTTTTAGCCACGTGTAACTGACTAAACCTTTTCCAGACTGATAAGTGTAAATAATGGTGTCAAGAAATATAAAAGCCACCTCACTTGCTGTTTAAAAAAGAAAATTACAATTACTGACATAAATCATCTGAGCAGACACATGACAAACACTAGAAGAGTATGTGTGCACTTTGCCCCATACAGCTCTCAATTGCATGTTAGCTCCCTAAATTGGCACTTTGCCATCCAAAACTATAATAACCTCTGCTCCTGACAATGTCAGTGGAGAGAAACAAGATTTTTCTACATAAAAAGGACTTTAATTTCAGGAGGGGCTCAGAGCAGAATCCCCACTCCACATCAAAAGGAACAAATCAACAGTTTTGCCTCTGAATTGTAGCTTTCAGAACACACTCACTACTCCAATACAGACAGGCAACATTAAATACCTAGGTATAAATTTTTCTTCCAGGCTCTCAGACTTGATAAGGCTTAATCATGCTCCTCTATTAAAAACAGTAGAGGAAGATCTTGCACGCTGGAATAGTTTACCTATATCACTTATGGGAAGAATTGCCACCATTAAAATGATGGTTTTACCTAAAATTAACTATTTATTCTCAATGATCCCCAATAAACCCCCTATTGTTTGGTTTAGGACACTAGACTCAGAGATTTCAAATTTTCTATGGAAAAAGAAGTCATCACAGATAAGTTTTAAAACACTGCAAAAGGCAAAAGGCAATGGTGGTCTAGAACTACCAAATTTTTACCACTATTTCTTAGCTAATAGATTGCAGTACATCTTAAAATGGATTAAACCAAACCTGTTAGACAAACCATGGTTGGACTTAGAGCAAGCACTCTGTGGAAAAATAAAAATTTCTGATTTGGAGAC
>VUQH01041879.1:0-15852 GCA_015106775.1 Etroplus canarensis | reverse complement strand
GAGGAAGAAAAAAAAAAAAAAAAAAAAAAGAGGTGTGTGGGGAGGGGAAACACACGCCCATCTGTGAGAAGCTGGCCTTGTTATGGGGAGCTTGGATTTCTGCATCACCACAAGGAGAAAGATTCAGGGTCTGTGGAGTGCATTGAGGGTGGCGGTGGGGGGTTGAATTCAGGGCAGACTGGTGTTACACAGCAAGCCAGCTGGGTGTTGGTGTGTGTTACAACTGCAGAGGAACCTCTCCCACTCCCTCTCTCTCTCTCTTTTTTTTTTTCTGTGTGTGAGCATCTGAAACGCCTGCTTTCCAGCTCTCATTGTTGCAGCTCAGGGTGTGCTACTCAGCTGTGGGAGACACAGCCTTTTTTTTTCTTATCGCCTCAGCTGATTTTATACCATAGAGGTGGACTGAGCGATAGCGAAAGCTGGCATTGCTCTTAAAGTAGGATACGTCCTATAATATACTAAAACAGCCCTGAATTTTCCAGAGTCGTTATTAGTGTTGGCAATTTAAATAACACCAGCACCTTATAAACAGGTTGCGTTTGCAGTTTGGGGCTGTTAAATTTCAAAAATACACACATATGCAGAAAGAGGGCAATAACCAGGTCACCAACACAACTAAGCTGATTACAGTCCTTACAGTTTAAGTTGTGACACATAATTCAGTATCTTTATTGACCGTTGAGTGTAGTTCTCCTAAATCTGTTTGCATCCAAGTGACAAGGCCCGATGACAATAGAGGAAGCAAAGTGACATTATTTTAGAGAAGCAAATCTGCCAATCAGTTATATTAAGGTGGATGAACGGGCCAGCAAAAGACTTAAACATCAGATCATGATGTTCTGCTGTTTGTTATTTTTTTAGATAATGTACCCTGGACACAGTGACAATAAAAGCTTTGTAATGTATCTAAAATTGCACCCTAATCTTAACATTAAAGGTATTGGTAGCTATAGAGGCAAATGTAGAATGACACTGGTAAAGTAGTTGTTTTGACATAAAGAATATGTTCTTTTCCACAACCAAGTTGTAACCATAGCGTCATCAGTAGTCTGCCTGCCTAACTTTGTGAAGGAATCAGTCATTCTAAAAAACTCTGAATTTAAGAGTTGCTGTAATAGGATGCCACCATTGCAACAAGTCAGTTCATGAAATTTCTTTCCTCTTAGATATTCCACGATTAACTGTAAGCGATATTATTGCAAAGTGTAAGTATTTAGGAAACACAGCAACTCTGCCATGAAGTGACAGACTGTGTAAAGGTTGCCGAGCACTGAGGTACATGGTGTGTAAAAGTCTCCAATACTCTGCTGACTCAGTAACTGCAAAGTTTCAAACCTCCTCTGGCATTAGGAGAGATAGTGCGATGGGGTTTTCTGGGGTTGGTCTGGGTCGCTTATTTCCAGAGAAGGGAAGTGTTAATGCTTCATCTTACCAGAGATTTTGGAGAATTCTATGCTTCCAACTTTTTGGGAACACTTCAGGGAAGGCCCTTTTCTCTCCCCAGTTCACAAAGAAAGGTCCATAAAGACATGGTTGAATGAGTTTAGTATTTAAGACCTGAATGGCCTGCACAAAGACCTGACCTCAACCCCATCCATTGCCTTTTAGATGAACTAGAATAAGGATTATGAGCCAGGCCCTCTCATCCAACATCAGTATTAATGCCTGTGAATTCAGAATGGGATGTCATAAAAGCTCCCGTAGCTGTAATGTGCAGGTGGCCTAATACTTTTGTCCTTGTAATGTATGTTGTTTGATTTGAAGTTTTCATCATTTTGGCAATAATTCATCATTCATCATTTTGGCAATGATTCCCCTTCAACCAATGAGGGAAGCAACTGCATATTAATCCACTTCTTAGAAATACAACAGCACAAGGCTTGTACTATCTGTTTATGCACACACAAACAAGCTGAGAGACTTAATGGTGTCACATTGTTTTAGTAAAAACAGACTAAAGCAGGGACCCTTTGTCATGAGTAATATACAACTTTTAAATAAATAACAGCAGTGCAAACTGTGGTCTTTGGCCATTTTGTGTATCTAAACCATACACTAGGCATGCCTTCCTAGTCTGAGAACTAAAGCCAATGTAGACGTGCCTTCAACTTCTCTGTTATGGCCTGTAGGGGGTGACCCCTCCGGTTACAAAAAGATATCAGGTTATATAGAAGTGTATGAGAAAATGACCCCACTACTCACTTGATCCATGACTTCAGTAAACTCTTTCCTAATGACTTTATGGCTTTTAATCACTAGTTTCAAGGTTTGTTAAAAATTACCTGATGTCAGTTATGTTCATGGTCATTTTTATAGTAAACTAGATTAAGCAGGTTTTGCATTTGGGCATGGCTACCTTGTAATTGACGAATCGCTGCTGAATGGACGAGCATTTTCTATTAGTTTCTGAAAAAACAAGATGGCAACAGCCCAGCTATTCATGTTAAGGCCTCAAGGTGGGACTCTACAAACTGAAGAGAGATAGCATGGTGGCTACATCCATCTTTTATTTACAGCCTTTGATCAAAGTGCATTTATAATCCTGAATGGGAAAAGCAGATGTTGCTAAGTACACATAAGCTCTACTATATACACTGGTGGTAAAAGGAAGTTTTGAACACAAGTGGTCTGCTATGATGTCACACTGGCCTAAAATAAATGCCAGAAATGGTGAAACTCAACTAGAGTCATGTGCATAACATGTTTACTACTTGTAGGTTTGGAAGGTGGTTCTGCCAAATCTCTGCTTGCTCCGTCACGGGGGAATGGCATCTGTTGTATTTCAAATTCACTTTAAAATTAAAGTTAGGAGTCTGTGTGTCTTCCCTGTGACTGGACAAACAAGTCTTCTTGGAATGCTGATGCCGCAGAATCCTTCAGTATGTAACCTGAGCTTTTTCGCAATAATACTCCAACTCTGAACTTTTCTCGACATTATGTCTGACTGCAAATGTTCGGTGGAGTTGGATACTAGCCAGGCGTTAACTTGCCAGCTCTCTGCTCCACAGTCTGTGATGTTGGAATATGCCATTGTGCATACCTGATTGTCCATTACTAGCAAGTGGGTGTAGTGTGTGCTGCTTCTCAGCCTGATTCTCCAGCAGTCATTCAAAGTTAATGTAAGAATACGGCTGTTAATACTTGGACAGGAGGACCTGTTCTCGAGCCTCCTTCCCAACATCATCTCATTATTTCCAAGCCTGCAATTGCTCTGTCACAGTTCTGGGTGTGGCCCTTTCTATTCCTTATACCCACTCACAGCAGCCTCAGTGTTGTTCCAGGCTGGCTACATGTCATCAGTAATCCCCTCCAGCTGAAGTGAACATCTGTGGGTGAAACCGGTTCCCCCTGTTGACGCACCACAAATCCAGTCGCCGCCACGCCAGACCATGCCATCACCATGCAGACTGCAGCAAAGTGGGCTCGAGCGCAAATAAAATACCCCACGGCCACCCAGACGTTGCACTGTAACTCACCATGGAAACAAACATACAGTTGCGATGGCAGGAAAATACAGCCCCTCTATGGTTTGTCGTGCGGGGATGTGATTTGACACACGCTCAGATTCAGTCACACACACACACACACACACACGCAAACATTTCTCAAACTTCTTGACTGAGAGAGTTAATAATTCAACCTGTCTGGCCCAATCAGATCCAGATTGTTGCACAGTTACACTACTCCGGCCTATCACAAGATCAACATTCCAGACCCCAGCTGGCAGGAGCCTCCGTGATTAATTTAGATGGATAAGTCTCATTGTTTTCACTTTTCCAGAATGTGAAAAAAAAATCCCGCACACTTTTGGGTAAAGAGTAAATATTTTTGACTGCTAGGCAACAGGGCTGCAGCAGAGGCATTGGTGCACACACAGGATGACTTCCCTCTTCCACTGGTCTCCGCCTGCCTCCCCATGGCTCCCCCCTTCCCACCCACGCAAGGGTCTCTACCACAGCTAATGGAGGTCTCCTCTAATATCCTCCTCTCAGCCCCTTTGACCTGTTTTGTAGCAGTGGAGTTTTCCAGCACCATTCCCTCTCATTAGGCTCCGTGGAGTAGATATTAGTAATTTGCATCTCATTTTATGAGCCGTTCTCCCACCAGTCTGGTGAAAGTGGAAAAAGCGTGTCTGTGAATGTCAGCATAGTAGTAAGAACAACATCCTGCCGTCTATTTTTGATTACCGCTGGCTTGTGTAACAGAAAATGACAGCTTCCTGTAATATGTGATTTATTTTTAGCTCTTTGTTTTTTGTTGAGAGTTCAATGACAAGATTTCTTTTACACCTGAACTTCACTACACTTTGTTTCCAGAAATATAACGGATGAGATTATCAGCAAGTAGTGAGAAGTCACAGCTGTGGCATGCAAAAACCTTCAAACCTTAAAATTAATCAAAGAATAAAGCGGGTGGAAGCACAAATTTCCTTAAAAATGAACATTCCTAATGTGCATTACCTCATCTTGGTTTAATGAAAGGCATTAGTAGCTTCTACATTTGTTTGAATACAGAATACTGGAACAGATTATAATCTTAAGAGGCCGCCCTTAGATAGTTGCGTTGTTTGCGTGATGTTAGTGTTAAAGCTAATCCTCCAGCTGCCCTAAATTGGCAACTAAGACAACTGAATCCTCCGCTGTTTAATCAGTGCCAAAGCTTTCAAAATAGATCAGTATGTGAAGGATGCATGTGTATAGGCTTTTAGTAGAAATTATGTTTAGACTGTCAGCTCCAAAGACGCACAGTACATATCTCATTCTTATTTTATATCTATAAACTCTCTCATTAAAAAATACATAGAAAACATGTTTTCTGCCTTTGATTCTGTTTTAGTGCTGTAGTTCCTCCCTCGTGTTGTTCATTATAGAAAGTTTTGTGACTGTCATTTGTTCTTCAGTCAAATGTCATTTTATATTTGTTAATAAGATACTTGAAATAATTATTGCACTCTGCAGTTGTGTAGTTTGTGCTTTTTGGCATCTGAAAAGCACTGTTAGCTTTTAGCTCATCCAGTCAAAGGCTAATGCCATGGCGAGGAGTCCGTCCATTCATCTACAATTCACAAGAATCACTATTCGTCCTTAAGTATGCATATTTAATCAAACTTGCACACAATAGTCACTTAACGGGTCTTCCCCCAAGTTATGGTCAAGATCGTATTTTTACAAACACTTTCGTATTTCCACGAGAATTACCACTTTTTCTAGAGTATTGGTCAGATTTTAGTGAAACTTGCATGAAGCGATCACCTAATGGGCCTTCACTCAAATTGTTCTCAAGGTCATATTTCTCATTTTTACAGATACTTCCATTTTCGCAAGAATCTCTACTCCTCCTATAGTAGTGGTCAGATTTTAGTGAAACTTACACAGAATAATCCCATAATAAATCTTTACCTAAACTGTGCAAGGTTATGCTTGTCAATTTATGGAAATGTTTTCATTTTCGCAATTTTCACAAGAATCGCTACTTCTAATACACGATCTAATACAATTTGCCCCTTGGGATTAATAAAGTATTCTGATTTTGATTTTGATTCTGATTGACCTGGATTGTAATCTTCATAAAATAAATGTTTGCATCTGTGCATACATGCCATCATTAGGTTTGTTTATGGCATAATAATGGCAGCTAGCATAGTTCCAGTCAAGATCTAGGGCCATTATCCTGGATATGACTCTTTGCAAGCCTCTTTGACCTCTCAGTGGATTTTAACATCACTTTCTTTCTGTGCTTCACACATTACAATAACCTGCGAATTGTGAAAGATAGTGAACCAGATTAGCTACTACCTCATTGACATTCTGGATGTAGGCTAAGTCTTGTGCACTAATCATTGTGAAGTCATAATTGCCATTTTTAAATATAACAGCAGTAGCGTGTTCTAATATAAGAGTAAATTGTCCTTTGGAAAAATGTATAACTTTAAAGGAGATACATTTGAGTAGACTTGAGTAGTATGGAAAATGGACTGGTACTTATATAGGACTTTTCTACTCTAGCTGAGCACTCAAAATGTTTTATATTACAAGCCTCCATTCACACTCTGATGAATGCATCAGGGGCAATTTGGGGTTCAGTGTCTTGCCCAGTGACTATGATGTAGAGTGGAGAAGCCAGGGATTGAACTGCCAACCTTCCTGTTGGAGGATAGCTTGCTCTACCTTCTGAGCCACAGGCACCCCATATCATTAAGGTATTTATAAATGGAAGTGTCATTGTGTTGAAAATAATTCAGCTTCAAGATATGTGATTTTTGGATTTGCATTATTTCTGAGTTAATAAGTAGACTATTTCCACTTCTGAGCAATCAAAAGAAATACTTCAGAAAGACTACACTGAAAATAGTGGTGTACTCACTTTCATAAATATAGTGTAGTGAAAATAAAAATGGAGAAAGAATGAAGAAATACACATACAGCGCGAGTACAGAATCAGCTGCAAACAGTAGTTCTTATAAATACTATCTGCGGCCCATCCAGGGAGATATATTTCTCCATTCCAAAGAGTGAGTGCCACAATAGTAATATGACAGATGAGGACACAGTCAGTGACCCTGAAAGACCAATTTAAGATCAGCATTATTCATGTCTTGTGTAAATATTCTACCGCAACAGCAAATCCTGCACAAAAAAAAAAACATATTTTTTTTTAGCATTTTCTCACTACTCTGGGCTAAAATGAATGATTGCATTCTTATACCATTGGATTTTATATTTTTAGAAAAGATTTTACAAAAACAAAAGGAGGAAGCATGGTTGGAAATACTTTTTATAGATTTGAGATTAGGAATGGGGAAGGGGTGGTTCAACTACTGTAGAGTTTTGTGTCCTAGTTTTTCTTTACAGCTTTTGACATGTAATTATTAAATTGTATATCTTAGAACTTGAGACATTACAAAAAATATTTATTTTGTTATATTTTAATACATCGGGGCAGGATAAGACAGGAAGTTTCAAAAGGATAGATAAGGAGGTTTTTCAGCGTGTCCTTCAGAAAACAAGTCTTTCCGATCAGTGGGTTTTTCTCAGTTTGACCATTGGCTCCTTGAGTTAAAACCTCAATAACTGAAACATTTCTCTTAGTGATAATAGATCACTGGGAAAATGTGCTGGTTCCCAGATTTCCATAAAATCAATCTGTGGCACAATATTTTGCAGATAAATATATGATTTGCAGACAAACGTTTTAATCTGAACCAGTAGCCAGAGAATGTGTTTTCAAAATTTTAGAATAAGGATTGCAGGTATCTTTATCAAGTATTGATCAGTGAAAGTGTAAACTGCCACAGGTAACAGTGTTTCATTTTGGTGGTGGAAGTATAAATTGAAATGGTAATGTGAAACAGCTAGAACTGTGTGGCTCTATTATTTAAAAATAAACTGAAATTAGTAACCATTATGGAATCACTGGCCACTTCATTAGATACACCTGGCTAGTACTGCGTTGGACCCTCCTTTTGCCCCCCAGAATTGCCTTAATTCTTCATGTCATATATTCAGCATAGTGCTTTAAACGTTCCTCAGAGATTTTGGTCCATATTGACATGACAGCGTTGCACATTTGCTGTTGCTTTTTCAGCTCCAAATTCATAATACAAGTCTTCCTTTCCACCACATCCCAAAGATGCTCTGTTAGATTGAAGTCTTGTGATTGTGGAGACCATTTAAGTACAGTGAACTCATTGCCATGCTCAAGAAACCATTTTGAGATGATTTGAGCTTTGTGACTTGGCACATTTTCCTGCTGGAAGCAGCCATCTTCTGCTGGCTGCTGTGGCTATGATGTTTAAATGATGCTCAGTTGGTAGTAAGGTGCCCAAAGAGTGCCAAGAAATTATTTCCCACACCATTACACCACCACTACCAACCTGAACCGTCAGTAAAGTGCAGGATGGATCCATGCTTTCGTGTTGTTTACTCCAAATTCTAACCCTGCTCTCAGAATGTTGCAGTAGAAATCCAGACTCATCAGACCAAACAAAAATTTTTCATTCTTCCATTGTCCAATTTTGGTGAGCCCATGGATATTGTTGCCTCAGTGACACCCAGTGTGGTCTTCTGCTGCTGTAGCCCATCTGCTTCAAAGTTTGACATGCTCTTCTGCATACCCTGGTTGTAACTGGAGGTTATTAGCGACCTATGCTTTCCTATTAGTTTGAAGCACTCTGTCTGTTCTCCTCTGACCTTGGGAATCAACAAGGCATTTTTGGACCATTCCCTGTAAACCCAAGAGATGGTAGTTTGTGAAAATCCCAGTAGGTTAGCAGTTTCTGAAAGTCCCAGACCAGCCTGTCTGGCAACTACAACCATGCCACATAAATCACATTTTTTTCCTCATTCTTACTCTTGGTTTGAACTTCAGCAGGTCATCTTGACCATGCCAACATGCTAAGATACACTGAGCTGCTGCCATGTGATTGGCTGATTAGGTATTAGCATTTACAAGCAGTTGAACAGGCATACCTAATGAAGTGGCCAGTGAATATACAAGATAGACAATGACTAGTCTGAAGTATCTGTCCTCACCACTTGTAAAGCAGGCAACTTAAGTAACAAAGTTAATGACAGTACAATTTGGAGTTGGCCATTCATTGTAGTTAAAGCTTCAAAAGACCTTATTAAACTGTCTTTATGCTCCTTTTTGCATTAAGGCTGTCAAAGCCTGTAGTTAGTTGTGAACTGAAGCCACCATCTTAAGACAGCTGTGGTCGTGCAGTCCAATCTGAGGCTCGTGACTCGTGAATACCACAACAGCCACTGAATGATATTTAATAGTTCTTGTCAAAGCCAGGGGCTGCAGCAAAAATGCAACATTATGGCTGTGGTATGTGTTCAGCATGCGGAGAGCACTGTCTTGTTAATGTTGTAACAAATGTTTCGGTTCATTCCCTTAACCACAGGATAGCACAGATGGTTTAACCCCACTAATGTCACTGTTACAAAACCATGAGTCTTGTTATATAAAAAGGAAAAAACCTGCAATGAAGAATTTCAAAATCTTTTTGAAATAAGTTGATGAGAAAACTTCCTGGCAGCATAACTGGCTACTTGCAGAGCTTTTTGACTGTAAATTATAATAGTAAAAATAATGTAAAAAACACATTTGGAACAATCTGGATACATTCTGACACAATAAAACAGTCTTTTGTCACACACTGACTACATAACTTGTAGATATTGGAAACAGCATGATGTCACATGATATATTAACTGAGTATTTGTAATAATAATATGTACAACGCTGCTGTTTGTGGGCAAAATGAAATGAGCCCTGGTGAATGTGACAGTTTGTGGCTGTTTGTCACAGAATTTATGGAAAAACCACAATAAATGTCGAGTCTGCATTTCTGTTTATGAAGTGCGATTAAGAAATGTCAACGGAAAACTCTGTTTGATTATGTGTCTTTAAAAAGGCTTGACAGTTTTGTCACACATTTTGCCATCACTTCATGTCTTGTATTTAGAAGGATTTTTTGCACATTCTTATTACTAATAAAAAGCTGTATTGTCATATATAACACTGATAATTTGAGTCGCTGACCTTAAGCATTCCAGTGTTTTGCTGTTCCGAGCAGTGCAGCGCTGGATAGTTACTGGCTTGTAACGGAAATGGAAAACTATTGATTGTTAAGTGATTGTGGTCTCTCACCATGTTGTCATCAGCCAGTGGCCAGAAAATAAAAAGGGGAATATGAGTGTGTGTGTATGTGCACGACAGAGAGAGGACAGTGTGTATGTGTGTGTGTGTGAGAGAGAAAGGGGCAGAGAGGGGTTAAGCACTTCAGTAAAGCACCCTTGCATGATGGCACATCCCTCACTGCAGTATTATAAATCAGGCACTTAAAACCTCTTTTCGCCTGCTGATGGTAATGTAAGCAGGCCTGTGCCTGGTTTTTAATATATGGTTATTTATATTATTGGGTCTTCTTATTATTGATGAATCATAAAAATGGGACAAATATAAAAATTCCAAATGTATTAATTTACAGCAATTAAAACCAGAAAAAACTCACATTCAGTTGGCAATTTTAAATGTAGGCCCGGCCTGAGGCCTTATGTTTTCAGGGTTCCTCGTCTGTCTGTAGTATCTCTGGAGCACCTTGAGGGAACATCTTCAGGCATGTACTTGGACTCAAGGATGAACTGATTAGTATTTACAGTGGTCAAATCAGAGGAATTATTCCAAACAAGAAAAACATCAGAGGTCAACTTCATGCTTACATCACGGTGTTCTGCAAACTCACTTTCTGTCCTTTACTTAACACAATATATCATGACTTAGAGGGGAGACCAGATTTTATATTTGGTTGAATCTTGAATTAATCTTTGGTGCCCACCTGAAATTTGGCTATTGCTGTTTTGATAGAAAAAAATGTGCATTTTACTATGACTCCTTCCAGGCTGCTCTCAGCTAGACTGAATTACCTGCCATTTGCTTTAGACCTTGGCAGCATGGTGGTGCGGTGGTTAGCACTGTCACCTGACAAGAACGTCTGGGTTCGAATCCAGCACTCTGTGTAGGTTCTCCCTGGGTGCTCCAGCTTCCTCCTACAGTCCAAAGACATGCAAAGGGTTAGGTTAACCGGCGATTCTAAATTGAATGGTTGTCTGCCTCTCTGTGTTGGCTCTGTGACAAACTGGTGAAATGTCCAGGGTGTACCCTGCCTTTTGCCCTATGACAGCTGGGTTAGGCTCCAGCAGCCCCCGTCACATTGAATTGGATAAGTGGAAGAAAATTAATGCTTTAGAGTTGCGACAACTAATTTACTACTTGTTTAACAGAAAATTAATCAGAAGCAGTTATGATAATCAGAAACATTTATAGTTATTTTCAAGCTTTTTTAAATTTGTGGTTGTCTTGGTGTTTACATTTTAAATTTGTCAATAAATACATAAATACTTTGCTTTTTTAAGATTTTTTTGGTTGAGTGAAAAAAATAAATTGATTAGTTAGCTATTTCTTTCACCAATATAAGGAGAAACTTATCTATTCACTATTCACATTCAATTGTGTTGTCATGTTAAATCATTATGACTGAGTTCTGCTTTGGAAAGAATGGTCTTTGAGCTAATGAGAGACTGTTTTAGGGCAGTGAGCTCTACAGTATGATCTATGCCGGTGTGGTGTTCCAGAGGGCTGATGACTGTGTGTTGTAATGTGCTGCTTCAGGGTGTGGTTGCTTGGGAAGACTCTGGGTTCTGTTTCACACTACTCCATCCCTACCACCACCACCACATACGCACACAAACCACCGCACAAGAATACCCACATTGTGTGTGTCTATGAGCTCAGCAGATATGATGCTTGAATCATTTGAACTCCGTACAAACTCATATTTTGCTTTTTCCTGTTGTTATGTTCAAAGGAATTACTGCAGTTTATTATAATGATGAAACTCTGGGTCTAGAGCCAGGGCTGTAAATCACTGCACACATGTGCTGATGGGAAAATATGGTCTATTCCTCTTAGCAGGAATTATGTCTTGCCATTTTACTGAGTGGATGTATAAGGCTGTACTTGTCAACTCTATATATATATATATATATATATATATAACTTTACTTACAGAGAGAGCACTTTACTTACAGAGAGAGTCCATATTTGTTGCTCTTTGCCCACAGAAGTTGGATACAATGGCCTCAACAAATCATTCTTTTGCATCCATCCATCATTTCATCCATCCATCCATTTTCATTTCCAATTCAGGTTCGCAGGGTGGGGGGGCACTGCAGCCTATCCCAGCTGTCACAGAGCCCTAGACAGGTCACCAGTCACTAGGTCACCATCGTAGGGCCATTATTCTTTTCATTATTTATTAATTGATTTGTCATCTAACATAGTTTAGGAGGACATCTGCAGATGGCTTATTAACTCATCCAGCTGAAGGACCGATGAGCTCATGCTATGGCCAGGCATCCATTGTCTGTCCATCCAGAGTTCTTAAGAATCGCTACTCTTTCTAGAGTATTGGTTAGATTCTAGTGAAACTTGCACACGGTGAAAGAATTAAACTTCAAATACCAAGAGAATTGCAGCATTGTTTTTTTTTTCATTTCAGAAGCAGATACAGGCAGATGTTATCTTTGGCTGTCAAATGATGCCAGAATTGTTGATTGAAATTCATTGCGTAAGTTTGCTCAGAAACAGGTCAGGAAATTGACCATTTCTAACAGCAACAAGGAATTTGCAAGGACAACAAATCCCCCTAAATAAATGTACACTGTTACATTGTTGTTACATCACAAACGGAGAGCACAACACACAAGGAAAAGGCTAACGTGGTGGAATGAACTGCAGTAGGAAAAAAGCACTGTCATACTCATAGTGGCAAGGTCATAGTACCAGTGCAGTACAACTTTTATAGCATGGTCAATTGTTTGCATTATTAATGTTTTGAATTATTTTTCATTATTTTGTTCACTAATTGTTTTCTGGAATCAGAGGTTTATCCTGTTTTTTGGTTAAAAAAAACCCTTAACTCTCCAAGATACAATTATGTATTAAGAAGTCCCACCCAAAATATTCTGAGCAGTTTGATCTAAAATGTTTTAATCAATAGATTATCGAAAATAAAGGCAGAATATCTGTCTAATGCCTAATCGCTTGAGAAATCCATTTAGCTCATGGCACTTTCCTCCGTTTGCTTATTGTTTAATAATATCATTAGCAGATTGAACACCACATTTAACAGTTTGCCACTAAATCAACCTACTGGTTTTGCTTCATCTATATCTATAGCCCGCCACCCAGTTGTGCAGTCAGTTGTACACTCAGTCAGTCACCAAAACCAGCATATCAGCAAATCCAGGCACAGCTCCCCTCCTCTCTCACCACTCTGCCTGTAGTCAACCCGTTGCCATGGCAGTGGCCTGCTAGAATCAGTCCATGGTGCAGCAACAGATTCTTCTTGTCTGACTGTGTAATGTCATGGCAACACCAAATCAGACCACATCACAAGATAAAATGCTGAAGGACTCCCCAGATGTGATGTTGCTTTGTATTTTTACTGTGGAATGTGTATTCCACATGTTTATATTATGTTCTCTAATGTAGCTCAAAAATATTCTGCCTCATGAAATGATCAATTGGTGATTGCATTTGGTCTATTGGATAAATAGATTATGCTGAGAAAATACCCACAGTTAAAGTTGTTACATAACAAAATCTGGATAAACGTGGTTACGATATTAGTCCTCAATCAGTTCTTAAAAGCAGCTTCAGCTTCAGCAGGCTATCGGTCTCTCAGATGACATTCGCCATGGCTGGAGGAGATCATGTTAAAGAAAGTTCTGTATTTGTCTTTAGGCTTTATAAGCCCAGTTGCTACATTCAGAGAAAAGCGATTTTCTGTTTTTAAATGTAAAGGTTCTATTTAGCAACAGAATAGACGGTTATATTTAAAACAGTGTGTGGAATCAATGTAGCCAATATTTTTGTAGTACTTGATTTGTTCCAGAGATTGACTGCCATAATCATGTCTAATGTGTCTAATTATTTGTCTGTTTGAAATTGTTAAAAGTGTTGTACACTAATTTAATGCTTTCTGATGGTCAAAAATGAAGACATTTCCTCACAAATACAGGTTGTTTTTCTGTACAAACAGACTCATGGGTGGTCCATAAAGTTATACTGTGTGGGACACAAGTGACAAACATACCCCTCTCTTCCCAGCCGTGAATGAATGAATGAAACATTGTTCATATCCTCTGTGTGGAAAAAAGAGGCAAAATCAAACTACAGAGAAACAGAGGAGCATTGTACAATTCTAATTATAGTATAGTAATGCTCTGGCGTAGTAAACCATCCCCCAGTGGAAATTTACTTTTCCATGTTGCCAGCTGAACTGAGTCTTTCTTGAAAGAAAATTGCATTGAATCATAATTGTTATCTTGTTTCATCCCTTCCAACCCCGCGCCCCCTTCCTGTCCCTCCCCTCTGCCCTCGCTACAGAGCGACAGGCTTCTGATCAAAGGCGGGAGGATTGTGAACGATGACCAGTCCTTCCATGCCGACATCTACATGGAGGATGGCCTCATTAAGTAAGTCCTCCACTGCCCTCATTTCTGTTACGCTCAAGCCTCTTCCCATTTGGTTTCATCCCTCCACTTATAGTTCACCTCATCATCTATTTTCTGTCTATTTTTTGCTATCTTCCTTGTTCCCTTTTCTTTATGTTTAAATGCTTCTTTCTTGGGAGAATGCAGATGCAGAAATGAAAATATGATGGGAGAAAATGCAGTTGGGTTTTTCTTGAAATCCTCCTGTTGCCATTTATAACACGCTGTGTTAAAAATTGATCATGCCCAACAGTAAAATGAACAGAAATGCGAGAGTAACACCTATAACCTTTAAGGATGAGTTTGATCATGATTAGACTCTCTGGTGCTTTGACATGATAAGTTAAAGAACGCTTTTTGCTCCACAGTCACACATTAATTTCAAAGCATGCCAAGTGTGAAACTGTGTACCCACACATGTCCAGACACATCTGTGTTTCAAGTGTTGATTATTTCTGAAAATGCGATATGAAACTCTGACAAGGCAGATTCAATTTATTATGAGTCTCATAATAATTAGAATATTAATCTAATGCGTTAGTAGAGAAAAATCACCTTTACTGGCGAACTATCACCTATCGCTTTGACCATTGCCAATCCCTGACATCACTGTTCATAAGCATCACTTGCAATTGTAGTTTTAAATTTTAAGTAAAATGCAAATATTACAGTCTAAATGAACCCCAGCTAAATAATGATAAGCACTTCTTCCAGAATAAAGATACTGAAAATGGGGTTTGTTTCTGATGATAATTTACCCATTGGTGAGGTAACAGTTATAGTGATAACAGCTGTTCCTGAACTCTTCAGATCAGGCTTGGGTAGGCTGGGTGGAACTGTCTCACTCTCGTTCTCTCTGTTTCTGTTGCCACTTGAATTCCCAGTTGTCCCCATTGCCCCTAAGTGAGGCAGTTCAGAGCGAGGCGCCCACAGAAAGACTGGTGTTGCATGATAAACACCCACATGCCGACAGCACCATTGGGGTATTGGCAAACTCACAGACACACTGGCTTCTGCCTGTCTAGCTTGTGTCCTCTATAAAGTCTGAACAACAGGACTTTTTAACAGGGTTGAAATGTTGATCGTTGATGTGTTGAGATGGCGAAAACGTCCTGCTTCAGGCTTGGCTGACTTTGTTTTGCAGTCAGTTAAGAAGTTTTCTCCTGTTTTTTCTGCTTTTGATTAATATGCATTCCATAACTGTTCTGCTGTTTTCTGTTTGTTCTTCCTTCCTGGACTAATTTTGTTATTGTCATTTGAAAGTACACTGAAAATAATGTGAACATAGTACTATCTTAGATTTGATATATTATTATCATAGCAAAGTTATTAATAGTCAGGGAAGTAATACCTATCGTTTTTTTGTATAAACATCTTTTGTGGAGAGATCATAATACAGTTATGACAACATCACCTTCCCTTGACAGGCAGATTGGTGACAATCTGATCGTGCCCGGTGGTGTGAAGACCATCGAGGCCAACGGGAAGATGGTGATCCCTGGAGGTATTGACATCCACACCCACTTCCAGATGCCATACCGTGGAACCACAACTGTGGATGACTTTGCCCAGGGATCAAAGGCTGCTCTGGCTGGTGGGACGACCATGATTGGTAAGAGCTGCAGGAAAGGTCATCCACAGGGTGAAGCTGAGTGTTTTCACAAAAAGCTAAAAAAAAAAAAAAAAAAAAAAAAAAAAAGGGGGGGGGGGGGGGAAAAAAAATAGAAAAAAATTAAAAAAAAAATATAAATTTTTTTATATATATTTTATATATTTTTTTTTTTCAAAT
>VUQH01041873.1:0-13738 GCA_015106775.1 Etroplus canarensis | reverse complement strand
AAAACGCTCCAGTTTTTTTATTAATATGTCATGATTTATTGTGTCAAATGCTTTTTTAAGATCAATGAACACCCCAATTGCAAATTTCTTTTTATCCATGGAGCTGAACGTGTTTTTAACTTACAGCTTCCATATAATGGCATATTGGCTGTTATTGAAACATTCTATATAAATTACTAATACGTTATGTACTGTATACCCCCACTGTAACATCGATAAATTTGCATATGCCAGCATTTTAGAGAAACTTTGATATGTCAGCGTATGCTGGTTAAATCATCAAGGTGTGACGGGGTTTAGACTCAGCTACTCAGGGAAAATCTACTCAGACTCCTCTGCGCCGTTCTGATGCTCCGTTTAAACTTCAGCAAGTCATCTTGTTGCCTAAATGCATGCAGTTGCTGCATTGTGATTTGACTGATACGATGCGTAAACAAGCAGGTAAGCCTAATGAAGTGGCCAGTCAGTGTAGGTGTTCTTCTTTCCAGTGACAGGTTTCAGTGTCTCAGGCGTCAACTGATGAGCTGTTTGATTCTTTCAGAACTTCTGTGGATTAATGGCGCCCACGACCGACACCAGTTACGTTTCCTTTATTTTCCTATGTGCCACACAAACTCTGGTGTCACTGATGAACCTTTTCCTTCTCTTTCTGTTTGTCTCCAACAGTCTGAAGAATCAGATATGTGTCCAGTGAGCGCGAGACGGCGACTGGGAAAAAAAAAAAAAAACAACTACTGGATTGATGTCAGACAAGCTGTGTTCAGCTTGCCCTGCTTTTTCTGCCTCTGCCCCTCACCATCATCTCTCTCTCTCTCTCTCTCTCTCTGACGTTTTACTCTGTTTTGGAGGATTTTCTTTTTTCTAACACTCTAGCACTGCATCAGCTCCCTCACCTGTCAGTACAAAGTGCAGTTCCTGCTGCTGGCTGCTCTTAAATCATTGACCCTTGATATTTCACTGCAGCTGTGTTCTGTGCTTTTCCCCGCCTTTGTTTGTTTGTTTGTTTGTTTGTTTTCAATCCACTGACAGTCTGAGAATATTAAAGTGGATCTGATACACAGCAGCCTTTTTAACGTGCATGGACTAAATTTGACTTTATTTTTCGTGTTAAGGACTGTAAGTGGAATGGAGAATTAAGGGTTTGCTTTTACTTTAAAGAAACAGATACATATTATTTAACGTTGTTAAATCTTTCTCACTGGCCTAAATTATGTAAGGCAAACACAGTGTAACTTAATGCATACATTACTCCAGTGGACCTAAATCCCCTTCTAAGGGGTTGATGGCAATAATGACACTAACTGAAGTCGAACAATACGTTGTAAAGATATTATCTTCTATTGGCCATACTGAATTGCTCTTTCCTATTCTATTCTGGTTGTGCTGTAAGAAGACCAGGAGAATTGATGAGCTTCGTCCGTATCATCACAGGAATATAGTTTCGTTTTTAAAATAATGTAAAGAATCCTCTTGGTTATTTACAACATTTTTGATTTGTCAGTTTTCCTTGATACTGGTAAGAACTTTGCTCTCACCAAGTAAATTGCTGTGATCTGGGAACAAAGTAACATCGCTGTAAGGCCTTAAAGTGAGGTGAGAAACTCAAGCTGTCAGACCATTAGACAAGTCGGGAAAAGTCAAAATTATCTTAAGGAGAAAAACAGAGAATTATGTTCTAGACTCAATCCGTGCACCCTAGCAGTCTCCTAAATGGGTCCGAGCTAACAAAGCAGCCCAGTATTACCACCCAACTGTTACACCTAAAGGAGCCTTTATGATATTCCATTCTAAGCACTTTGCCCCCTGGGATTAATAAAGTATTCTGATTCAGATTGTAAATCTGTGGGCATTAATATGGAGTTGGTCCCCCTCGGCAGCTATACCTTCCACTCTTCAGGGAAGGCTTCCTAAAAGATTTTGCGGTGCATCTCTGGAATTTTTGCCCGTTCACCAAGAAGAGCATTTGTGAGGTCAGACACTGGTGCTGGATGAGAGGGCCTGGCTCACAGTCTTTGCTTTAGTTCATCTCAAAGTTATTTGATGGGCCTGAGGTCAGGATTCTGTGTGGGCCAGTCAGGTTCTGCCAGCCCGAACTTGTTCACTGGGGCACAGTCATGCTGGAACAGAAAAGGGCCTCTCCCAAACTGTTGCCACAAAGTTGGAAGTATAATATTGTCCAAAATGTCTTGGTAAGCTGAAGCATTAAGATTTATCTTCACTGGAACTAAGGGGCTCAGGCCAAACCCCAGAAAAACAACCACATCGCATTATCCCTCCTTCACCAAACTTTACCGTTTGCTCAGTGCAACCAGCTAGGAAACGTTTTCCTGGTATTCTCCCAACCCAAACTCGTCCATCAGACTGCCAGATAGAAAACCATGATCCATCAGTTCACAGGACATGTTTCCACTTCTCCAGAGTCCAGTGGCAGTGTAGTTGACACCACTCTAGCCGACCCCTGGCATTAGGCTTGGTAATGTAAGGCCATGGAAACCCATGCCATGAAGCTCCCGACACACAGTGTTTGTGCTGACGTTAATGCCAGAGGAGGTTTGGAACTCTGAAGTTAACGAGTCAGCAAAGCATTGGCGACTTTTATGCACTACGTGTCTCCGACCCTGCTCTGTAACTTTGTTCTACCACTATATGGCTGAGTTGCTACGGTTCCTAAATGCTTCCACTTTGCAAGATTGCCACCTACTGCTGTTCATGAAAAATCAAGGAGGAAAGAAATTTCACCAACTGACTTGTAACAGCGGTGTCATCCTAGTACAGTAACACTCTGGAATTCAGTGAGTTCTTTGGAATGACCCATCGTTTCACAAACATTTGAAAGGCAGACAGCATGGCTACATGCTTGATTTTATGGCAATGGGACTGAATGAAACACCTGAACGATTAAGAGGTGTGGCCCAGTACTTTTGTCCATAAAGGGTAACTTTCTCCTCAGGTTGTCCTTAGCCCAGCTGCCCTTCTGAGTTCAGATGGGCCAAGTATTGTCTTTAACGTTTCCTCCAAGTTTTCCATCCAGTAAGACTCCTTTTAGCATAAAGGAGGTTTCCACTCCAGGCTCCTTTCAAATTCCTGAAGTCCTCATATGAAGTCTAAAGCTGGAATTATTCTTCTGCAGGGATGCACAAAAAAGAACATCAGAACCACATCATCTGCATAAAGATGAAATGCAGTCCTAAAGTTCTAAAGATCAGCAGAACTGCTTGCCAGATGAACAGTAAATGAAACCCCCTTTGCCCCTTGGATTTCCAACACCAGTGTCATAGGAGGGGAAGGGTTGCTTCAAACACTTTTTATTACATTCCAAAAGCCCAAAAGTTAACATTCACTCACAGGTGATGAGGTACAGTAAAAGTGACTGTTTTCTATGTATGGGGCCACCTGGACATTATTCCAACATTGGCTGTGCCTTTTGTCCAAAACCCAAACTGTCCATTATAAACTTTCATTTCCAACTAACTTTTAGCTTCTTGACTGTTCTAATTGTCTGACCGTTTGAACCCTCCTGGTTCTTTCCCCTGATGAAATCTGTCTTTGTAGCAAAGTGATCCCAGGCCTGATAGCAGAGCAAATTATTTCGGTGAGGACTTTCTTAGCCTAACTGACAGAAATGATGTCAAATGCTACATAAAGTGACACCCAAGTTGAAATAGACCAAAATGTATATGAGCTGTGAAAAAGCCCCCCAAAAAATTAAGTCTTACCTGATTTAAATTAGGCTGATCTCCTATTCAACATCTTTTCCAGATGGCTTGTAGTGCTGCTGCCATTTTTACATGACTCCCTGGAAGCCTCATTCTGACCATTTACTCTGTGTGCTCTGTGATTTCACCATGGATGTCAAACTTGCACGAAATTCAACCTCTGCTTTAAAAAGCGTCATCCCGGGTGATGACTGCTGGCTCTCGGGTATCACTGAGGACCAGGAGCATGCTCGGCATTATTTTTTACATTCGCTGGATTCATCCCCCCAGGGTGAGACTGTCACTATGTTCCTAGGACATCTGAGAGGAAGCAACCTGCACTGAGGCCCGAGCCAACGTGTTGTAATGGGCTGGCACAAAGCATGTTGAAAATGAAGTCGTTTTTTTGGCCACACAGACAAAAAATTTTCCTCACTACTGCAGATGTTCCTGGTAAGTAACTTAGTGAAACTAGGCAACTATTCTAAAACTAAAAACACGCAAAACAGTCAAAACTGAGCGCAATTTAATGGACAAGGTTAAACACTGGCCATACAGAGACTGCATGAGGTGATCAGTTATCGGGAGTTAAGTGTAACATCTATCTTTAGGCTTTATATAGTGTAAAATCACTCTAGGTTAATAATTGTTATGTTTCTGTTCACTTACTAAATGATATTTACATACACAGTATGAGCAGGTCCCCTTCCACAGGAGTTACCATGTTGCACCACCATGTTGCTGGAGTAGAACATCAAACACTAGCTTCTGTGTTTCGTGTTTCTGCTGGCTAATGTTTACCATAACATGTTATCACAGCGCAGAACAGCTATTCTTACTCACAATTATCTTTTGCGGTATATTAACAGAATTCCTAATAAAAATGGGTGATTTGCTCTATAGTCCAATTGTCCTATTGTCCCCCGTGATATCCCTTCGGACTGATAGCATCACTGCCAGAGCAAAAGAGGGTAACCTGCACTCATTAGGGTAGTGCTATCCACCCTCCATAACACATAATGTGTGGCCCAAATAAAAAATACTCTAAGAGGGAAACACACAAAGGTTTATTTCTCATTTCCAGCACCTTGACATAGAACACTAAATAAATGAGCTTTACCATAATTAGTTAGCATAAGTTGATGGATTTCATCTGGATAGCTAGAATGATAAAAGTGTATCACATTTGTTGGCTCTTTATTTTATTTGCTTTCAGTCTATAGGTCTACTGTATCTTTCAGTCTGTTTCGTGTGTGTGTAAAATTGCCCACCTGTCTTTCCTTTGCTCGTCACCTTTCCACACACAATTTTTGAAGAAATTAATTTGTTGCAATCTGCATTTTCACCAACAGATGTCACTAAATATGCCACTAAACATCACACACACTGCTCCTGTAAGAGCAATATGAAATCGTTAATCACAATATTAGATAATCAAACATGAAAATGTACAGCACTTTGTGTTGTATATATTGCTGCACATACACAATGTCAGATTAGCTTACCAAGTGTGGCTAACGTTAGCAGTATTAGCATCAATAGCCCTCCTTTTATGTAGGTCTGTGCCAAATCTGTTACACGTTGCTTTGGTTTCATAGTTACATATTAGTCTACCCAGTTTCTAAAGTAAAGTAATGTGCAACCAGTTAGCATGGCTATCTTCTGCTTGCTTTGTTTACAGCACCTTGTTTGTCGGGGCTGGTGGTGTCGTAACATCTTTGAACCAACGGGTAACCAGTGTTGCACATTAAGCGTTGACAAAATAAGAATAATTAGTTTATCTGAATAGCAAGAGCAGCAATGGTTAAACATCTAGTCGATTACTGGCGCACATCCCTATTTGCCACCTGGACAGCTTGCCTGATTTTCCACCCTGTGAGTTAGTCCACTTCCATAAAATGAAAATAAAGTCGAAGAATCATCACTTTGTCACACAGGAGAAGAGCCAGCACTCATGGCGAGGGTAGACGTTCGAGGGGACAGAATGAGACGTCCACAGAGTCAATTAAAGTCAGAGGTCGTGCTGAAAAGGGTCCAAAGGTGCATGAGTAGATGATCTTGAACGGGAGATGAGCCAGGTGAGGTTTCAGGTTTTTATGGGCCCGTACCCGGATTTTCTTGATCACAGCTCACATACTAACCAGCTCGATTTCTTTCGGTTTTCAAAAAAGATGTCAGAAAACATGATCTCTTCCGCCAGTTGAAAAAAGGGATTTTCAATTTGCTAACGCAGCTACTATGTGCGGTCAGTGTTACAGGCTAATATAATATTTCCTTTCATTTCAGTATGGTCTTCATCTCAGGGAGGTGTAACTGAGTGCTTTTGTGAAATTTAACACTGCTGTTGAGAGCTGAACATTCACACTTACTGAATCCATTCCACCTTAGAGACTCGTAGAATGTGTAGGCAGATAAGGTACAAAGGACTGAACTATAACTGTAATGGTTTCACAAAAGAATATTGATATTGTGGAGTGTTTTAAAGGGTAATTCAGCTTTACATACATAGACAGCATATATATTATTCGAAGCTTATGTAGCATTCTTCTTTCTTACATGTCATTTTAGAAATTAAAGATGTTGACTTTAAAGCCAGTATTGTACAAATGAGCACTATAAGGAAAACTATAGATGAATACTATATCACTGTTGTGGACCAGATTAAGTTGTAATTGCTATCTGTTTACAGTATAAGTGATTTTATCTACTGTCATTTTCAGTGCTGTGTCAACTGCAGACCTGTGTTTGATAAAAATGTAGCTTTGACTGTGTCGTTAAAGCGTTTAATTTCTCAGAGACCTCTAAGTTGATAGCTGAAATCACTTGAACGTGGAGCTCGAGGTTTGCAAGAAAGAATAAAAAAAATCATCACGGACTGAAGAGCGGAAGGACTGCCGCTGGCTGATGTCAGAGCCGCCAGCTGACGTGAGAGACGCCATCGCCGACAACATTAAGAATAATTTCTAGAAATGTGGGGTTTATTTTTTAATATTGCAAATACGATGTGCACGTATGATTTGTTATTGCAAGACAAAAAAATGAATTGCATTGCTCAGCCTGAGTAATAACGTCTCTCTCCAGACGTTGCTTTGGATCAGTCATTTCTCGTTCATCACAGGACGTCCTCTGCTCATACACCCCCTAGTCCTCTTGTGCTCTGGGTTATGTGCTTTATTGTGTCTGAGAAAACAATAAAAGACACTCGCAATGACATAAGGAGTTGTTTTCTGTTGCTTTTTTGATGTTGCTTCTTCCTCTTGGTCACCTGTAATGTAATAATTGCTGTATTACACACTGCTCTCACCACCAAAGGAACAAATTTCTCAAAATTTTCTGGTTTAAATAATTTGTTTCCAAATGTTTTATCAATAGTCATTTATTTTGTCATGCAACAAACTGATTGGTCCACCGTCACGGACCAAATGCCATTTGACTCTGCATTGCAAATTCAGCCGTCCATTTTTTTTCCACTTATCCAGGTCAGGGTCCCGTTTTAGCAGTGTGCCAGCTGTCATAGGGAGGAAGGCCGGGTAAACCCTAGACAAGTCACCAAGTCATTGCAGGACCAACACAGAGAGACCGACACCCACCCACACTCACATTCACACCTAAGGTCAATTTAGAATCGCCAGTTAGTATAACCCCTTTTGCATGTCTTTGGACTGTGGGTGGAAGCTGGAGTACCCAGAGAGAACCCACGCGAGCACAGGGAGAACATGCAAACACCACACAGAAGAGCCCAAGTTGGTTGGCTGGTGGATTCAAATCTAGACCCTCTTGCTGTGAGGTGATTGTGCTAACCACTGCACCACCATGCCATCAGATATTAGAAGTCTGTATTGTATATTCACAATATGGACAAAAGCATCAGAGAAGCTACATTACACCTACAGGAGCTTTTATGATACCTTATTCTAAATCCATAGGCATTATTATAGAGTTGGTCCCCCCTTTCTAGCTTCCACAAGGTGTTAGAAAGTGTCTGTGGAATTTTTGCCCATTCATCCAGAAGAGCATGTGTGAGGTCAGACAATGACTGCATAAAAGATGGATGATGTGGCTCCACTTCTTCTCACTGTACAAAAACAAAGACAAAATTTCTAATTTTTCATCTTGCAATGTCTTCATAGTAGTGACATAGTATGAGATGTTGACCACGCCCCCCAAACAGACATACATGAGGCTAGCAGTCAGAGCTACCAATCATGAGGTTACGCCAGAATATACAGCATTAAATTTACAATTCAAAACAAACTTTTTAAAAAGAAAACAATTTGAACCCAAATCCTCCTGATAAGAACTACTTAAAATGGCTAAAACCATCTGTGGAAAAAAAAAAAATCTAAGTAGAACTATTTTATTTTAATTTGACCTCCTTCCCATCTACTAACATGGAGGGGGTGGGACTTAGGCCCTATACTGCACCCAGACAGCAGGGAGCAATAGAGATGTCAGATCGTCCATGTTTTCGGCAGGCACTGGGTCAAACAATGATGTTGAACAGGAGGGTGTAGCTAGCAAGCTCCGCTCTAGTTCGTCCCAAAGGTGTTGGATGTAGTTGAGGTCAGGGCTCTGTGCGGACTAATCAAGTTCTTCCACAACAAACTCATTGGACCTTGCTTTGTGTCATGCTGGAACAAAAATGGGCCTTCGCCAAACTGTTCCCACAAACTTGGAAGCATAGAATTGTCCCAAAATGTCTTTGGAAGTTGAAATATCAAGACTTCTCTTCACTGGAACTAAAAGGCTGCTCCAGAGCCCAGTGGTGGTGTGATCTACACCACTCCATCCAATTCTTGGCATTGTGCTTTGGTGGTACAAGACTGTGCGGCTGCTCAGACATGGAAATGCATGGCATGAAGCTCCAGTTTTTGTGCTGATATTAATGCCAGAGGACGGTTTGGACTCTGCTGTTATTAAGTCAGCAAAACGTCGGCAACTTCTACGCACTATGCACTTCAACACCCAGCAACCCCACTCTGCCTCTATATGGCTGAGTTGCTTTCCTCCACAAAGTTGTTGCCGTGATGGCTTCCTATTACAGTACCGTGCTGAAATTCAGTCAGTGCTTTAGGCACTTGAGTTTCCACACCTGTGGTAATGGGACTAAATAAAACACCTCTGAATTCAGTGATTAAAAGCTGTGACCCAATACTTTTATCCATATAATGACCGTTACTGCCTCCCTGGTTGAATGCCTCTTGAGGGCAACATTACATGCTGTTTTATTTTCTTAATGCATGTCATTGACCTCAATGACAACCTTGCAGTACAAAGTAAAGCACATTAATTCACTATTTTTCCTCAGACAACTGACAAGAAATCCACGTGGAACTATTAACAGCAATGTTGCTCCGGTCAAGCAATTACTGCTGGGTAGCAAATGCGTTTCTCATAGATGTAAAGCCAGTCGCAAAAAGAAATGACGGAATTTTTGGACTGGTTTCATAAACACAAGATTCACGTGCAATACTGATATAAGGATGATTATAGTCAGAGGAAGATGGCGCACTGTGAATCCTCTACATGTTTCCTCCATTCTCTGCCGTGGAGTTCCTTTCATTACATTTTTTCCCCACTGAAATGTTTCAACAGAGCTGGGCTTTGTGTGTCCTGACCCATGAAGATAGATTATTCTAATTAAGCTATGCAGACAACAGCGGCCCATCAGGAGGCAAGACTCATTAATTCACTGTTTTAAAATTTGAATCATTTAATGTAAATGGGAAAGGGTCCCAAATTAGTTTCTGCATGAGAAGGCATGTCGGGAAGGAAGCCAGAGTGTTGGCGAAGTATCTTTGCTGACCTCTACGGAGTCATTTAAATTCTCTATACCACAGCGGACTCGGGCTACATTCATCAATTTGCCAGGACCCCTTTTTTATGCCAAGCCATCAATCAAAATGTGACAAGATCACGACACTGTAGTGGTTAGTCGACAGTACTTTTTTCAACTTTTATTTTTTCATTTTAGCAATTTTATAAAGCTTTTAGAAATAATCCATATAAATATGAATAATTAAAGACCTAGCTTTGTTTTTTGAATAAATATTAATAGCATTTCACATTGCAGTGCTCTCACAGCCCAGGTTATACGTTATAGAGATCCTCTGGTTCTCTTGAAATAATGGCCGTTTCATGGCCAGGTGAGGCATGTTCCCTTGGTATTCCACTGGAACTGTCAATATGAAATTCAAAGAGATATAGAAGCAAATGAAGGAGGTAAAACACCAACCTGGAGCATTGTCAAAAACAAGAAATGGACTGGCCAGCTCAGCAAGACCAAAAAGCCTGGGGGACCACAAAAACAACAATTTTCAGTTCAATTCAGTTTTATTTATATAGCACCAATTCATGGCAAAAGTTGCCTCAAGGCACTTTACACTGTAAGGTAAATACTCTACAGTATTAGAGAGAAAACCCCAACAATCAGATGATCCCCTATGAACGGTACTTGGCGACGGTGGGAAGGAAGAACTCCTTTTTAACAGGAAGGGACCTCCGGCAGAACCAGGCTCCGAGAGGGGCAGCCATTTGCCTCGACCGGTCGGGGAGTCAGGGGTGGGTGTTCACAGCATTCTTTACACACTGAAGGGGCAGTAGTGGCTCAGTCCACTGGGGGATTTGATTTGAAACCAGAAAGTTGCTGAGAGCTGCTGGTTCAACGCCTGACTGGAGCTGGAGGCCAATTCAACACCCGGTTTCAAGACTTATTCGAATCCACGTTCTGGACTCATGTATGTGTAGGTGGACTGGAGACTGGAGAGGAGTCGGCTATCCCTTGAGCACTGCCAAGCTGCCCCTGAGCAAAGCACCAAACCCCTACATTGCTCTCTGGTGCCTGTGATGAGCAGCCTTTGTTAGACATCAAGGCTTCTGTCAAGGTACTTTACACTGGAAGGTAAATACTCTACAGTATTAGAGAAAAAACTCCAACAATCAGATGATCCCCTTTGAATGGTACTTAGTGACGGTGGGAAGGAAGAACTCCTTTTTAGCAGGAAGAGACCTCTGGGACCCCTGTGATGAGCAGGATCACTGCATGTTCACTGGCCTCCTGTATGTTAAAGTGTATGACAATGTGTGTTTGTTTCAATTGTATTTTCTCTATATAGGAATGAATAAAGTATGTTGTCTTCTTCGCCTCCATCTAGCCAAATCGAGAACGCTCTCAAAGAGGTAGGTGTATCATTATTGAAGTCTTCAGTCAAGAGATGGCTTTACGAATGTCAATACAGACAGTTTACCACAAGGTGTGAAACACTGGTTGCACTCAGGAAGACTAGATTTTGCCAGAAAACATCTAAAAAAGTCCACCCAGACGGAATAATACAGCTCATGATCTGAAACATACCACATCATCCATCAAACATGGTGGAGGGAATTTTACGACATAAACATGTATGGCTGTCAATGTAACCGGGTGACTGGTGTTTATTGATCATGTGACGTCTGATGGACGTAGGAAGATGAATGGATAATGGCCCAAAGCAACCCAAGACGTTCTCAAGGCAAAGAAATGAAATATGCTTCAATGGTCAAGTCAGTCACCTGATCTCAACTCAGCAGAGCAGCTTTTCAGTGACCAAAGGCAAATCTGAATGCAAAGAAACAAGCAGCACCTGAAGGTGGCTGCGTTAAAGGCCTGGCAGAGCATCTCAAGGGAGGAGGCTCCACATTTGATGTTGTCCATGGGTTCTAGACATCAGAAAGCCATTGATTGGAAAGGATTTTCGTCTAAATATAAAAACAATCCTTATATTGAAATTTTTTGTCCCATTACTTTTGAGCCTCTGAAAATGTGGTGCTGTGTATAAAAATGTCTGCAATTCCTAAACAGTTCCTGCAATCCTTTAGTCAAACTCCTTGAATTAAACCTGAAACTCTGCACTTCAGTCGTACTGTTGACCGATTTGATTTAAAATCCACCGTGGTGGTGCCCAGAGGCAACGTTACAAATAAAAGTTTCACTGTTCCAAAACTTATGGACGTACCTGTAGAAAGAAGTTGAAACCCACAGGCTGGAAAACACGTGGGGCTTGGTGGAGCTCGCTCCCCGTCTTTAAAGAAAAAGGAGGATTTTGAGAACTGGGGCAAAGGTGAGGATTAAACCTTTATTACTTTTCCAGGCTCTCGCCTTCACACGTGCACGAAATTCAGCCAAGAGAGAGAAACAAACAAGGAAAGCCTGTGGGGAAGAATCCAACCGATCCAGAGGAAGTCCCTTATGTATTCCTGCTATGCATACAAAATATGCACGACTGCTCTTTTCCAGTACTGCAGGAATTAGGAAGTGAATTAGGCAGCTTTGCTGAGGAACTCTGTGCCAGCGGCAAAGTAAGCTTACAATCCAGGAGAAAATAATCAGACTCTATATTCTGTGCATATAGCATCTTTAGTGTCTCCAAAGACACACGTATTGTGCCAAAACATAATTGAGGTTCTATAGATTGTGTTGTACAGAAATTTATAATGTCACAGTGTGGACTAAAGTGGACCCAAAAACAGGACATTGCAGACTGATTAATAAATAAAAAGCAGGTCTTTACTGTGGCTAATAGAAAAGTCCCAAACCTAACTAAGAAAGGCCAACCAAAGCCAGAATCCCAAGAACATTACTGTAAGTACAAGTGCAAAAATCAGAGGGGAGCAGAGCAGATATTTTAATAGAGGACACAGAAGACCAATCTATATATACACACAGGCCTGATGATTGATTAGACACAGGAGGGGAACGAGACACAGGTCAAAGTAACAAAGATAATCACCAAGCAGGAAGTAACGAAAGTCATTTAATGCAAGGCATCAAAGAAAAATGAATACCATGTTCTTTCCACTACAAGTGAAAATATATCAATTACTCAATTGGTTAGTACACATATACAGCGTGTGCGCAAAGATTAATAGTTATTATTAATTATTATAAACCAGCCACAGGGGCCCACAAGCCAGTGTACTCCTAGTGCCGGTCCCAAGCCCGGGTAAATGGTGAGGGTTGCGTCAGGAAGGGCATCTGGCGTAAAAACTTTGCCAAATCAAATATGTGGATTCATCAGATGATCTGCTGTGGCGACCCCTAACGGGAGCAGCCGAAAGAAGAAGGAGAAGAATTATTATTAATTATTACGTCTTAATAAATTTGGGTTTTTCCGTTCAGCAAACAGGTGGTAGGGGTAGGTCTATGCTTCCGTGAAAAATCACGACTCTGTCTGGCTGTCCAATGGGTGAGTCTGGATTTAGTGAATGCCACGAGAATGATAAAATGCCTAAGTGCACTGTGTAAAGTTTGTTAGAGGAGGGATCCACCAAATTTTACAGTTATATATACAATGCCTATAAAAAGTGTTGACCCTACTTGGATGTTTCACGCGTTTGTTGCTTTAATAAATGAGCTCGTGGTCATTATGATTGGGCTTTTGTGACAAGAACTGGACAAAAAAGCTCCTATCATGTCAAAGTTTTACAAACTAATGTCAGTTAATTAAAATATATAAGGCAAATTAAATGTTTGCATGAATATTCAGCCCCCGTAGGTCAGTACTTAGTAGATGCACCTTTGGCTGCAATCACAGCACTAAGTCTGGACATCTGGACACTGACATTTTTCTCCCTTATTCCTTGGAAAACAGCTCAGGCTCTGTCAGGTTGCTCGGGTAGTCCAGTCACAAATTCTGGATTGGGTTGAGATCTGGGCTTTGACTTGGCCAATCCAGAACCTTCACCTTGTTGTCTTTGAATCATTTCTGTGGAGCTTTTGCTGTATGCTTGGGGTCGTTGTCTTGCTGGAATATAAATCTTCTCCCAAGCCGTAGTTCTCTTGCAGACTGAGTCAGATGATCCTCCAGGATTTGGTGATATTTTTCTCCATTCATGTTCCCCTCTACCTCTGCAAGCCTTCCAGGGCCTGCTGCTGAGAAGCATCCCCAGAGCATGATGCTGCCACCACCATGCTTCACGGTGGAGACGGTGTGTTTGCGGTGATGAGCAATAACGTTTTCCATCCATAAAATAAAAAAAAAAATAATTCAAAAACTGAGTTCCAG
>VUQH01041872.1:0-15129 GCA_015106775.1 Etroplus canarensis | reverse complement strand
AGACAAAGTCAGAGAGGCAAGGCTGAGATGATTTGGACATGTTCAGAGGAGGGATAGTGGATATATTGGACAAAGGATGTTGAAGATGGAGCTGCCAGGCAGGAGGAGAAGAGGAAGACCACAGAGAAGGTTGATGGATGTAGTGAAGGAGGACATGCAGAGGGTTGGTGTGAGGGAAGAGGATGCAAGGGATAGGATGAGATGGAGGCAGATGATCCGCTGTGGCGACCCCTAATGGGAGCAGCCAGAAGAAGAAGAAGAAGAAGAAGAAGAAGATTATGTTTATTCAAATTGAAAAATGATGCAAGGGTATGCAGTTTGTGTGTGTAGTGTGTATATATATATATGTATGTGTATATGTTATGTGTTTGTGAAAAATTTTTGAAAAAGACAATAAACATATTGGCAAAAAATAAAAAAAATAAAACACATGTTAAGTGTATATATCGCCTTCTGTCGTGAATCTTTTTGTCCCGGGTATTAATCATGATTAATCTAAATTAAACCACAACAGACCTGTGATTAATCTGATTAAAAATCTTAATTGTTTGACAGCCCTAATAATTAATAATTGATAATTAACCAGACAGGTGTCATGGTAACCCTGCACTTATGGCTTGGATCCATCCCTCTCTCCTTGGGGTTAGGGTTTGACTCTGATCCTGCCGCTTGGTTCCAGGTGCGCTTCGGTCTGGGCGGAGTGGAGGCTGCACACCTGTGGATGGTTGGTGTTCACCGCCGCTTCTGAGCACTGCAGACCCCAGCAGAATGTAGCTACTCAACGCATAGTAAGCCAAGCCAGCTCTAGTTCATGTCTGCCTGTCTGTGATCCGTTCAAGTTCTGTCTGCCAAGTTATTCACACCCCGTCTCTGCCATCTCAGGACCAAGGACTGCACCTGGACTATTTGGAAACCCGCCTGACCCACTCCCAGCCATCTCTGGAGCCACATTCTGCTGGAGCTCAGTCTAGCCATAACCGGATCATTCCTGCCTTTGTTACTTCAGTATATCTGTGTTGCTTTCACTCCCAAGTTCTTGGGTCCAAAACCACGAACCTGACAACAGGAGAGAAGCCTGCCGGCGGTAACACTGCCAACGTTAGCTACCTTCAGCAAATTAATCGGAGACGGTGTGTCTGCAGTGATATACAGAGCGCAAAGAGATACACAGAAGAAAATGGCCCCTAAATACACAGACAATATCTGCATGGAAATATTTGATCTCCCATTTAACTGAGCAGGGAAGTAGTCACCAAGAACACTAAAACCAAGAACCATGAACTAAACCGGCTTTCTGCTGGTAAATTTGATCAAACTTCCCCATAACTGTGTCACACAGAGTGATCCTGAATCGAGTGAAGGTATTTAACGCTGTCAGTGTTGTATCTAGTTACCTACCAGAGCTAAGAGCCAGAATGCTTGACTTGAGCTTATGTGTTCTAAATTAATTTTTTCAAAAACTGTCATAGTTTCAGTTTGATCACATAACATTTTGGCCTGCAGGCAGTGTTTTAGAGTTGATACTTCTTACCAACTCTTTTTGAAACACAGTCACTTTAAATTTTTTTTTTTTTAAAGCTAAGTCTTTAAAAGTAAGACAACACACTGAATATGACAAGACATGAATTAAGGATGTACTCAGATAAACACGCTTAAAACAAGAGCAACTGTTACAGAGGCTAGGCGGTGCACAAGTGGGTGTGTCTGCAGTGTATGCCTTATAGATACACTACGTGGACAAAAGTATCGGGCCCACAGCGGCAAAGTATTAATTCCACACCTCCTCTCACATTTCCGAGCAGCTACACGCGAGCCTCATATCAACATCAGATAGAGTGGTGGAACGCACGCCGCCGCCGCTGGACTCTGCAGCAGCAGTGGGAACATATTCTGTGGAGTGGCCAGTCAGGCTTCTCTGGCTGGCAGTCTGATGGATGAGCGTGGGTTTCGTGAATGCCAGGAGAACATTAGCCGCCTGCCTGCACTGTGCCAGCTGTAAAGTTTGGTTGACGAGGGTCCAGCTTACCGAGACATTTTGGACAATTCTATGCTGCCAACTTTGTGGGACCAGTTTGGGGGAAGGCTCTTTTCTGTTTCAGCATGACTGTGCCCCACGGTTACATGAGTTTTGTGCGAAAGGACTTGACTGAACCACCTACTCCATATGGATTTAGAATTATTGTCATGACCGCATATGTATTGTTTTATGTTTAATGGTGGTTTCAAATAACCCCAGTAACACTAACTGCACAGTATTAATGATGTCACAGTGAGTTTGTATAAGCACGAGTAGCAGTGACCACAACAAGCCTCCTAACTGGAACATTTTTGCCAGCGTAAACACGCTCATTGGTATGCAGCTTTTCCTGCTCATAGGAGGACACATTTTAGTTTTATCGTCACTCCAGAAGTGACAGAATGCGGGGCTCCGGAGGCAAATAACTTTCCTTGTAAAATTAGCTTTCACCAAAGCTTGGGCAAAGTGAAGAGGATTATGTGTTTACACTCTGATACCAGATAGTCACGAATACTCCTGGCAGCCTCACCAAGTTATCACAAACAGGATGTGGAGTTTACATCCACTTTCCACTTGACTTCCAGCTCAAAGCTTAATACTGAAAACTTCACTGTAATGAATATTAAAAGACATTTACATCCAGGTAAATATAACCCAGTGCTCCAGTCCTGATTTGCCTAAAGCTGCCTTCTATTCCTAATCATGGATTACCAGAAATCACAGGTGGTACGCTGTAACTGCAGCCTTTCCCTATTCTGTTCACGTTGATAAGAACATTTTTAAATCCCCCCCCCCCTTCCTTTCATATGCCGTCATGTTTAAGAACCCATGCTGTGTTGGTAAATGTTCCTGATTGTCCTCCCTCTCCTTTGAGCTGTTTATTTCCACTCAAACTGTCACACAAGTGGCTAAAAAGAAACTGGTGCTCTTTCAGTACAATTCATCATAACACTTGACATCTACCATTTCCAAACTTCAGTAATGCTCAAGTATATTAACATGACAAGACTTGTGAAAACGACACTGAAATTAGCGCAGTAAAAGCACATGAAAAGCCACCTGACATCTGACTGCACTTTGAGAAACTTCTTAGTTCTCAGAGTGTTTTTTTCTCTCTATATCAGTCAGTTTTAGTGTTCTACACTTTCAAAAAAAAAACATGGAAAAATAAGAAAGAAAAATCCTTGAGATATAAATGTGAGTAAACTTTTGACTCTAAGACACAAGAGGAAAAAAAAAATAATAATGCATGCATATTATTCACTGGATTAAACACATACTGGCCAAACATCAAAGAACTTAAGGAAAAACTGCAGTTAAAACCGAATGAAGGACTTGTACATTAGTAATGCAGTGCTGACTAAAAATACATGTAATACATGTATTCTGCGTTATACTCTGCCTGACCTATCACATAATGAATATATAGCTACAATGTTGCTTTTAGTTAAAAAAAACTGAAGAAGTGGACACTGATACTTCCACACTGTTTAAAGGGTGAAAGGCCAAAAAATGAAGGCTACAGCAGAGAATAGACAGCCTATTCCAGAGTTAGGCTTATGAGCATCACCAGACCTAAACCAGTAAGGGTTGAGGGAGATAATAAGGTAATGCTGAAAGGCTAGAGAGAGCAAACACATTTTAAATCATTAAACAATAAGTATGAAATGAATGATTTACCTTTGGACGGTTGTGCTTTGGTTGTTTTCGCATGAGGATGTACTCCAGAAACCAGCAGGATGAACACAGAGCGGTGTTTAGACTACCATCCTTGTGGACCACCTTTCAGCTGATGATGAAGCTCCTAACATTTTAGTATTAGGGCCCCTGATACGGAGTTCTGCTTTACATTTAACTTAACAGAAGGTTCTGCAGTGAGTTTCAAATACAACTTTTTCTACTCGTTCATTTTTCCCACTTAAACACTGCAGTGTGAGCTAGCAAGCACCGTTCAACGTTTCTATGCCACAGCATACACGGTCCTACTTTTCCACAAGTATTAAGTCAGCCGGCAAACAAAACTGTGTGTATGTTATCACACACTTGAGACGGGTTTTTGATTGGTAGCTGAAGTGTGAGCTCGGGGATACTGCCAAAATAGAGATGGTAGAAATACTACATTAACACCAGGGCTGCTTCCCAGGGGGGGGTGCATTCCAGCAGGATACTTGCCAGCTGCTGCAGGGGTGTGGGCAGGGCTCTGCATTCTGCTGGACACTGCAGGGCATCCCTCACCTCTGCATAAGAGTCAAATGTCCTCCTTCATGAGACACCTGCAAAAGCTGATGAGATTTTTTTCACTCATGTTTCCTTCAGCGATGCTTCACGGAATGAGTAAAGGAGAACAGGCAAGGCCAGGGATTCATTATTTTTTATTATTTAATACATTTCTGCATTTATACTGCAGAATGCAATCAAAGTATATAAACTGTAGTTAAATTAAAACTCACGTTCTTGTATTTTGTGGCTCAAAAGTTTCTTTAAAATCTGAGCAGTCTCTCCACAGTGCTGTAAAAACACAGATTGTGTCTAAGCTACACCTGTAGTCAAAGGTTCTGGCCAGTTATCTCTTGGAAAAGTATATTTACAGCTTAAAAACTATGCAGCAACTAAGACCTCTTATATTTAGAAGGGAACTTTCATTTTCATAGGTATTCTTGAAGTTGGTGCTTATGAAACAGTAGCAGGGGGGACTTTGGGAAGAAGATAGTTAATAGCTGCACTCATCTCCTCCACCTCAGCCTTTGCTAAATTATTTAGAATCTGGCACTGTTGCGTTTCCAGGGTAGCTAATCTCACCACTTTAACATGAAAGCTGAACTGGACACCTATAACTGGATCCCACAGTAACACTGTACATTTAGTTCATACACTAATGTGACCAATTTGATTCCATTCACGTGCCAATTCACAGCAAATGTTGTTTCAAGGTGCTTCACAGTATTAGAGAGTAAACCCCAACAATCAGACCATCCCCTATGAGCAGCACTTGGCGACTGTGGGAAGGAAGAACTCCCTTTTAACAGGCAGAGACCTCCGGCAGAACCAGGCTCAGCGAGGGGCAGCCATCTGCGTTGATCAGCCGGGGTGAAGGGAATGTTAATGTCTCGTAGTTATATGTATGATAACTGTGGGGACTGTTGAGCTCTGAGTTCTGAGGAGGATAGCTGTGGCTCAGGAGGTAGAGCAGGCCATCCACTAGGGGCTGGGGGAAAAACTTGATTTTTAGATGTATCGCGATGCGGACATGGATGATTCTGAATCGATTCACAGACGTGAAAAATCGATTTTCTAAATCTAATGTAATGTTTGCGGAACGCTAGAGGTCAAGTAAGATGGCTCAGTGAGAAATTCAACGGGCGCCCTCTGCATTTAAAGCTAGCGTATGGAAGCACTTAGGTTTCTGTGAAGTTGAACGGAAAAACTACCTGGACAAGAGCCACACTATATGCAAGCTGCGTCAAATTAATCTAAAATATTTTGGAACCACAACAAACATGAGAAACCACATCGCACGTTTCCACCCAGGGCAGGCTGAAGTTGCCGCTAACCAGAGACCCATCGAGCGAGCGATGTCAAAACTTCCACCCAACTCCGAAAACTCTATCGCAACTTTTATTGCCAAGGATTTGCATCCGTATTTAATCGCTGAAAACCAGGGCTTTCGTGCTATGTTGTGCACTTTGGAACCGAGCACAGGACAGCAGGATGCTGGTTAGGAGTCTTGTTTGTTATGTTATATGTTATGATATGGTTCCATTTATTTGCTAATAAACATATTGGAATTAAATTCATTATGGGTCATTACAAATACTTTGCTTTGAAGGTGCCAAGTAGGCACCATGGCACCTGTATAATACATCAAGATGCATCGATAGTCATTTTATAATCGCACTGCAGACCCCGTGAATCAGAATCAAACCAAATCTTGAGGTGCTTAGAGATTCCCACCGCTAATTACAATTGGTGGTTAGTAGTTCAATCGCTGGTCTTGCCAGTCCACATACTGAAGATTCCTTGTGAAGCAGACTGAAGCCCAACTTGCCCCAGATGCATCCATCAGCTGTATGAATGCGTGCACATGGGTAAATGTGGCTTATAGTGAAAAGCCAGAAATAAAATACCCGTCCATTTAGAAAACTCAAACTCAGCTGGCGTTATATGTGAATCATTTCAAACACAAGTTGTCTGACTGAAATGCAGTCAAACATTCTACCCACAATGTAATCACAAGGCAAGCAGAAAATTATCTTTAGGACTAGGAGAGAGGATACGGCTCTGATCCTGATGCTATTACTCTATCTGAAGCGTTTTCATCTGGCAGGGAAGTAACAGGAGCAGATGAGGGCGAGGCAGACCGCCACAGGTAAGGGTGCCGCGTGTCATTACAACAAAACAGCTTGTAGGAAAGATGGTCAGACAGTAGGAGACATGTCCTAAAAAGAAACTCCATAGGCGCACTGTGTGACCAACTGGCTTTATGGGGACGATGATGTTGTAATGACGTTAATAGCAATAACAACAGCTGCTGCAGTACTGTTATGGTTATTATTATTTGTTTTGCTTTTTCTCATGTCTTTTTCCTCTATCTTGTGTTCTGTGAGGGATGTTAAGCACGTTTGTGTCAGGCGTGTAAAGTGCTATTTAAATACAGTTTGAGACTTCAGTTTATTTCCTAGTGAAATCCCATCGATTTTCCTTAGCTATTTTTAACACTTACACTACTGACAGTTTCAAGAAAATATTTCACATTAAAAATGGCGCTTCATTATGTCTCGGGAAGTTTTTTGTTTTTTTTTTTTAACACCTGCGAGCCTGTGTCCAAATAAAGGTCAAACAAAGACGCGCCTAAAGCAGAATTTATCGTAACACTGCAGCAGCGGTAGGTCAGATTTGCCTTTGGAAAGGGAAAATGAAGCTTATGTGACACTGAGCATTCTGCAACAAGTGAACTCCTCCATGCAAAGCACGCAGAACAATAATCCCTTAGACGAGTAGCCATTGGAGCACGTTTGACCTGCAGTTATCTGTAGTGAGCAGAATGAACTATGCTTGCATCAACAACGCCTCACTTGTAGGTCTGGCCCTGAATTCTCAGAGGGTTAGCAGTGCAGCTCTGGCTTACCCAATACTATCAGTGTGATAGCTCCGTGGTGCTATCTAGCTATTAGTAGTCTGCAGCATGTTCCCTTGCACAGTGCTTGACTGAGTTTTAATTTTGGACTCAGACTGTAGGAAGGCTTTTATCTGCAGCCTCAACCCTGCCCAGGAGCCTTCCGGCAAGCCATCGCAAACCCTGTGAACTACACACACGCAAAAGCGTACTGTATACACCACGGCAGAATTCATAAATAATTCTCACGTGACGTATTCCACATGCAGTTCTCCGTGTCCCTTTATCTCCTCTCAGTTAACACAGACTTCATGATACAGTACTAACACACTTGAGTCCCAGTGGGCAGGACGTTTATTGCACGTCGCTCACCTGCTCTCTCTCCTATATTTCCCATCTGCACTGCTACAATCTGGTAAAGGCAATAAAAACACCCAAAAACCTGTAAAGTGAAGTGATAGTCTTCTATCTATTATTTATCCACAGTGCACCAAATAGAAAGAACCTACATCACACTAATACTTCACAGGAGACCCCTTTGCCTCTTTGACAGCACCCATTCTCCACAGCACACGCACAAATACATTCTCAAGATACTGGACAGGTAGGTCGTTCGTCATTTTGGAGAACCCATCACAGTCAAAGTAGGCCTAATAGACGGTGGAAGAAGTTTGATGTAGAAAATGAATGGTTGCATGTCAGCTGTGTCAAGAAAAAATTTACACGTAACCATGCAACCGGAGCGACACGCAGCTAGCACTGCTAATGTTAGCCACACTTCGTAAATTAATCTGATGTTGTTCGTGCAACATTATACACTCCGCAAAATACCACACATTTCACTTTGATTATCAAAGAATGTAATTAATTAATTAAAACAGCTCTTAAATACATATGTAATATTTGTTAGGGCCATTGTTTAACCAACTAATAAATTAGTAGCTTTGTAGGTACGTCCCGAGTAAACAGTGTATTTGTGAAACCATGAAATAAACGATAAACGATCAACATTTTTATTTCGTCATCTGATTTATATTGTGATGATACAGGACTTACTATTAGAAAACATTTTATGTTCAGAACCAATGATTCAGGTGAGCCAGCCAACACAAATGATGCAGTGCCCCATTTCCTGTAATTACTGTAGCAATAACGCATACTGTTAATTGTCCACAGTTCACAAATACTGTGTTTCAAATCCTCAGTTAGACCACATTCACCCTCCAAACAAATGTAGTTCACATATCAATGGGGTGATTAGTTTATTCCTTTAGTTTTCTGTCAGTTTGATTAGGTTTAGATAGGGATTAAAAGACTCAGGTGTTCACACGGCACATGACCCATGAACCAAGACGAGGCCTTACCGCATGATAAGTCGCTTCAATATTTAATAGAGGCAAAACTGCCAAATATCAAACTTAAGAAGGAGCCTTTAACAGCTTTGCCTTTTCACCACCATGTTAGAAGGCACTGCTTTTCTTAAAAAGTCAGACATTTTACGTACACTTACTACAACGACCGTCAACCAATACTCTGCATTCAGCGATTTAACTGAATATTAACAAGTGCTATCCATGGACAATAAAGTGTTAGAAAAACTGTGTGAACAGCTTTCAAATGCAACACTGTCAGTGCCCAGAGAGAGAGAGACAGAGCAATGCATGAAACGTAATTATGGAACATAAGTGGAAGGACATCCTTTAAACAACGATGCTGAGCCATAACATTGACCTGGTTGACTAGCGACTGAATAAGACTTATGTCTTATTCTTTAGATTTAGTCTTAGACTTAAGTGACTAAAGATTCACGCAGCACAGCCGCCTGACAGTTTGATTTTTTTTCCTATTTCATGTTGAGGAATTGTTGGTCCAGTTTTTCACAGTAGCGCACGGTCACAACTAGTGCAATCCTTGCATAAAGTGTGAGTGCTGTTACAGCTTGCCGTAACACTCCATGAAACACATCAAACTACACTAACTGCTTTCCCTCTGATCCTAATCGGCTCACCCATTCCCTATGATAACCACTGAAACAGTTCCAGCACTGAAGCCCCGTCGTTTCCACCGCAGCTCCTGTGGGATCACGCTCAAAACTGTCAGCACGAACTGCTGGTGACGAGCATCCATTCCCAAGATCATAATGAGAACACAAAAACATGTAAAAGACGTAGACGTGTAAAACTCGACTTTAAAAGACTTGCAAAACAAAAAGTAATCATTTCATGATAAGCAAAGAAAAATCAACTTTTTCAGGAGCAGTCATTAAAATAAAGAATAAACAGCAAGATGTGACAACAGGCTTTGCATGTGTCTGCGTGTTTGTGCGAGCGCGTCTGTGTGTGAAGATGGCAAGCTGAAGAATGACCACATACCACACTCCATCTTGTATAATGAGTGTTTGGGGGCTCTGAATCCCAGCAGTCTGCTGTGTCTGGCTGAAGCCCAGCCTCTCGCTGCAGATGTTAAACAGGAACGAAAAGTACGTGGGCAAGAGGGCAAAATGGCCACAGCTGTAGACAAGACAGTGTTTGGGCGTGTTAAACGGAAAGAGGGAAGAAGCAAGAGGCAAGGCTTTCAAACTATTAAACATCCATTAAACCAAAATCCGAGTGAAAAAGACATTTATTACAATAATATCACTGAAGGTTATTTCACGATGAAAGCAATTACCTGCTCATAGTTCATGCATTCATGTGTGTTCATGTTTATTCATGGATTTCTTTCTGTGAGTTCTGTGTGTCATTACTGATGCTCTTCTATGTACACAATGGGCCTGGGATTTATCAAGTGGGACAGCTGCACCTTACCAGACTTAAATCTAAAGTCAGCTTAGTGAATAAAGCCGTAGTCTCAGGCAGTCGTAGTGTAACAAGACTCCGTGCCTGGCAACTGCTTGTTTTTGCTCTGACTCATCAACAAGACACTACACTACCATGCGTAAACTACGGATGTGCCCTTCTGTTGGACGTCAAGCAGACTTGAAAAAGTATACCAGGAATCACTACCTGCCTGAGGTGTCTCCAGCTGTCCTTCTTCACTTCTGGAACTAAATAGAATCCCTGCACTAGAAGCACTGAAACCCAAAAAGCTTTGTTCTTTCTCGTGACCAGCAGGAGACAACTCCTCTAGCTTCAGAAGAAAATGCATAGAAGTGTACAGAGAAAAAAAAAACACATCTTCCTTGTCTGTGATGTCAGTAAAGACTTTCTCGATGGATTTATGAGCTCGGTCAGTTATTTCAAATCTTACTGCACTCAACATGACGTTCTTTTTCTAAATGGACCCCATTAGAGTTCTTGTGATTGACAAGTGTTCTCAGTTAGAGCCACTCCCTTATCACTCCCTTATCACATCCTGTTTCAAAGAAATCAAGATGGCTGAAGTGTCACAAGACTTCGCCTACAAATGAGTGAAGCCATAGTGGCCGCATACATTTTATGCACTGACATGTTTAAAGCCATGAGACTTTATTATATGTTTATTTGACTTTTTAAAAAGCCATGTCCTTGTCACAGAATTGTGTGGAGGCCATCTTATGAGGTGCCTAAAGAGAAAATGTCCATGACGAGTACCTCTTTTGTGTGATATGTGATTCTCAGATTTGTTTACGAATGAATGATGAAATTAAAGTTAATAAGATGAATAGCAGAGAATGCACATATATTTTGTTACATCTTTTTCTTGTTGCTTATCAATGAATGAAGGCACAGTTCTTTAAAGTATTTAAAAGATCATGTGTGTTTAGTGAAATTTGACCTGTTTTTCTGATTGGATAGGACAGCAGATCTCCACGCTGTATATACTGCGCACTGTATCCAGTACTGTATTGTATTGAGGGTAATCGAATCGTCTGCCGAAGGCAGAAAACCTCAGCATTGTAAACAGATGACCAAAATATTAAGACTGTTTTCTTAAGTTGTCCATTTGAGCCTGAATATATTTTATATCAATTAAAAATCGATTGTTTTGTGAGTATGCCTCCTCCCTTCGAAGAAATGATGTTTTTGCAGGGTTGTGCAGCATGCCCATTTCTCACATATTTAACCCTAGAACACTTACGCTAATGTCCGCTGACACTAAAGCACCGCAGTGACAGACTCTATCTTCAGCCTCAGCACTTGGAAAAACACACCAACAACAATACACAAGAGCACAAACGTAGCCAGTCAAAAGCTATTTCTCAGCTTGGGTTTTTCGGAAGAATGCCACTGCTCACGATAAACAGCATAAATGACAACCAAAAAAAGAGCCATAGCTGTTGCATGTCAGATTTCATTTCTTTTGAAGATTTTGTGGTGGACCATGATGGCTATTAGCAGAACAAAGACTTCTCTTCACTGATCGCTCCGTATCTCCACATTTATCTGACACTTTGGACCAGCACAGTCCTGACAGGAGGCTGAAGCTCATATCTCTCCGAGATGGAGGGATTGACCTGTCTGGTCTTACCCCCTATTAGAACACAAAGAGCTGTTCAATAAGCCGGGCAAACTTGCACGAATCTTCCATAAGAGAAAAGTTTTAGAAAAGGCTTTACTGTTCCGAACCAACTCAAAGAACACTTTACCAACCATAAACGGAGTCTGGTCCATTTGGCTGACAGATCAATAGCAGACATGAAGTGGTTAAGGAGCAGACTGTACAGATGTAAGGGTGAGGGTTTAGAGAGTCAAAAATGGATAAAGCATCTTTTGATTAAGACTAGATAATGTCGTCTCAATATAAAAAATTTGCTTTTATTAAGCTCTTGGTACCAACATAAGAAGAAAGACTGAAGCTAACTTTTAGTCAATATCAGACAATTACCAATATAACGGAACATGAAATAGTTTGTCCACCAAAGAGCACTGAAAGTGTATTGATACTGTAAAATGTCCCACTTGGTACATATCATGGTCAAAACTTTTTATTTAAAATTTAAGGGGGTATGAAATTCTCACTATCGATATTTACTGGCCAATATCCTGTATAGACAGATTTGGTCACTATTATATGCGTCAGGCTCTAATGTTGTATTATGAAACAATTTTAAGATATTATATTCCCACAAATAAAAGAAAAAGAAATTAAGTGGAGCAGACCTCATGTACCCAACAATCCCCTGTGTTCTTTTTGGACACAACCCACTGGAAACGCATATATATCCACTCAGTATGTTAGAGTCACACTGAAAATGGAGAACGATGGGGTCAGTGACGAAATATGTTTTTAATAATGGATCTCATAAACTAATAACTTAAGGTAAAGATGCCGCTAGACTTCACATCGCCGTCTGTGATGCTATTCTGCTGCATGTGCTGCAGACACGCTAGAAAGTGCGGAGCGGACTGGAAACACGGTTATGTCATGCTTAACACTAGAGCTGTACGATATGGGAAAAATTCTTATCCCAATAATATTTTTCATATCGGCCGATATTTATATAAATCACGAAATAACTCAAGTAATTTCTGACAAGCTTAAAATTTCCTTTTTACTCCTCAGTGAGATGTGAAGATTTCATGAGGTAAATTTTGGCTTGAATATAATTTATTGTCTGTCAGAGGTGTGAAATGAAGCCGAACATTACATGTACTGTAGTACATTATACAGCTGTATTTCAAATAAATTAAACGGGTATATATGTACCTTTCGGCTGCTCCCTTGTGTTCTACACCAGGGGGTCGCCCCAGTGGATTCATCTGCATTGGAAATTAAGCAGAGGTTTTACGCCGGATGCCCTTCCTGACGCAACTCTCCATGGTGATAGGGGCTTGTGTCCCCATCTGGGATCAAACCAGGGACCTTTCAATTGTAAGGTGAATGCGTAAACCACTACGCTACCGGGGACACTAAAATCTTAATTCTGAGCAGTCAGAAGCTTTCACGTTTTACAGCAGAACCTAAAAGTTGTTGGTCAACTCCAACTAAAATAAAATCTAAATTCTAAAATTCTGAAATCTTAAAATCTAAAATTAAATTCTAAAGCTTTCAAGGTTCACAGGAAAACACAAAGTAAATTCTTTGGTCAGTCCCAAGTAAATAACGTAGGTATTAGTAACTAACCCTCTGGAGTCGATGAATGTGGACGTGGATAAGGTGCAGTCCCCGCCCACCGTGTCAAAATCACATGACCGATGCGCACAAAAGCAAGCGTTCGATCACGTGAGGCGGACCCGCTGGCCCGTCCAGATCCTGCTGCCTGCTGATAGGTGTACACTATACCTAACCTGACACGACTGGTTCGAGCGGTGCTGTTCTCATTATGACTGGCTTCTCATGTTGGCGGTCATTATATCTTATGTTTCTATTGGGAAAAATTATACTGCGACAGATATCATTATCGCTTTATCATGCGCTTGGCTCCTACCGGACAACACAGATTTGCTGACCGCTATAAAGATCAGGCTCTGGCGTCGTGTTGAGGAGCAATTTTAAGGCAACGCATTGCAACAAATCAAAGGAAGTGGCAAGCGAGTGGCGCAGAGCTCATGTACCCAACAATCACCCATGATGCTTTCGGACACAGCCTGCATCTGGATGACTGCTTTTTTGCTCATTAAAACCTCAAATATCAATATTAACTTTGGCCTCAAAAATGAATTATTGGTCAGGATCTCATTATGATGGCAGGATTACATGAGACCTGACTTGTGTACCTTAGGATCTTCCTCTACGTGTTCAATCATGCAGTCATTCCATCAGCACTGAGAGAAAGAGGCCTTCCAGTGAACAGCGATACAAAGGTGAGGGGAGCTTCAGAGGCGACGGGATGGATGTGTCCACATGTCCACCAACTCTTGCCATCAAGCAATTCATTATATCATCATGTTCATGTAAATACAAGCAGTCGCTCGGCAGCATGCAGTCTAATGACTGCACAGCATATAATGCCCTCCTGTTGAATCATCATGTCCTGCCAGACTCCATAATACAGTCCTGAGCTCGTAACCTCACTCTGCGCGTCTCCTTCAGCTTTGCATCTTTGTCCTTCCGCCAGCGTAGTGTTTCTCAAGCAGTGCTGTTTGACAGCGTGCCGAGTCAGCTGCCGCAAAATCACTACCTGACATCTCACATGTCTCCTCACCCAAATCTAAGCCATGAATCACTCAGCTGAGGCTAACTGCATGTGGGCAACATTCAGATTCTGTGAATGACTCCTGGACGGTAACAAAGTGGGAAGATGCACACGGCTGAACCGCTTTGCGTTCATTCTGACCTGAGGAGAAGCAGGCGTGACAGCACTCCGCTTGCGATTCTGATTCTAAAAAGACGAAGTTCATCATTTTTAACCCTGACTCGTCTTTTCAGATCTTTTGGGGCATCATTTTAAAAATTCTGAAAGGGACACGTGTGCCTGGACTCTCAGTTTAAAGGAGAACAGAGGACAGGGCACCATTCTGTCAGCCAAACACACACACACACGTATACACATTTATTGTCAGCATATATCGCAGTATTTTAAGCCTCTGGTCTTGGCCACAGTCGTCGTTTTGTGGCCTTAGCTCTCTAGCAGTGTAAATACAGTACTGTATTATGCAACAGTGTTACTGGCAGCATTTTCTTTTTCACCACAAATTGGACCATTTGAGTAGGTGAGCTGCTAAAATGCCACACATTACTACCCACTGTAAAAGTGTCCAGCTTCTCTGAACATGAAGCCATGAGTCCAAAAACCAAGTCACTTCAAGCCTCAACATTGGTCTTTTGGCCGCCACCTCTGGTTTTTTTTTTCTTGGAGCCTGACGTGGCCAAACTTGGATGTGAGGGCGGCGCGCTGACTTAGCAAGCTTGGTTAGATAGCCGCACTCATACCCACAAACGCCAGATATATAATAACTGACAAATACAAGGAAAAAAAGAAACAGGTCAGACCAGGGGTCTCAAACCTTCGGCTCCGGAGCTGCATGCGGCTCTGTAGGCCACCGGATCGGGTTAACGACGACCGCCTCCAGTGCCTAGGGGGAGAGGGGGGTGGAGTGCAGAGTAGGGACTTTAAATGCAGGGGCTCTGTGGTGAA
>VUQH01041869.1:3919-16885 GCA_015106775.1 Etroplus canarensis | reverse complement strand
AGTAAGCATCTGGCGACTGTGGGAAGGAAGAACTCCCTTTTAACAGGAAGAGGCCTCCGGCTGAACCAGGCTCAGGGAGGGGCAGCCATCTGCCTCGACCGGTTGGGGGCGAGGGGACAGAGAAGAGAGAAAGGAGAGCAAAGAGAGACACAGACTATGGGAGAGAGAAGAATTTAATGACATGCAGCAGCAGCAAACAAATGATGTGATGCTTCTCATGAAGACACATTTGAGCTGTTCTCAATACTGAAACTACACACAGAAATCAGCACTGACTCTTGCAGGCTTGTGTAATAAGGCAGGCTATTTTGTAGCCCTTAACTGATCTACCAATTGTCCATGAAACAAATGATCAGTGTGGGTGAGAGAACAGAGCGAAGGCATTGGCCTGTAATATATATGAAATGATAAGGCTCTCATGTAGAGTCCTGTTTCCTAAACTGATCCACAGAAGCAATTTTGTGTGGCTTTTCCGTCGCTCTTTTGCTTTGCTAAAATTAATTTTTAAAAAAAAATGTAAATCATGAAAGTGTGAAGACAAAACCCTAAACTGCCTATTATGAGGAAAATGAGAAACACTAAGGAATTAAAATGCAGTTTTTAACATCTCTATATACCTGCACACATGCTATTTGGAAAAAAGTATTGGACCACATACACATTACATCTGCAGGAGCTTTTATGACATCCCATTCTAAATCCATAGGGATTAATATGGCGTTAGTCCCCTCTTTGCAGCTAGAACAGCTTCCACTTTTCTGGGAAAGGCTTTCTACAGGGTTTTGGAGTGTGGGAATTTTTGCACATTGACCTGGAAGAGGATTTGTGAAGTCAGACACTGATGTTGGATGAGAACGTCCGTTTTAGTTCTAGTTCATCTCAAAGGTGTTCGATGGGGTTGAGGTCAGGGCTCTTTGCAGGCCTGTCAAGTTCTTCCACACCAAATTCATGCAACTGTGCTTTTAAGGACCTTGCTTTGTGCACTGGGAGAGAAAAGGGCGCTTGTTAAATTGTTCCCACAAAGCCCACAAAACTGTTCCAAAATCTAAAATGTCTATGCTGTCTCTTCAGTGGAACTAAGGGACACAGGCCAACCTCAGAAAAACAAGGCCATAGTATTATCCCTCCTCCACCAAACATTACAATTTTCAGACTGCAATTGCACTCCTGGCATTCACAAAACCCAGACTCATTCATCAGACTGCCAGATTGAGAAGTGTAATTTTTTCATTCCACAGAACATGTTTTCACTTCACCAGAGTCCAGTGACTTTGCACCACTCCATGTGACACTTGGCATGGTGCTTGGTAGTGTAAGGATTGCATGCAGCCATGGAAACCCATGCCATGAAGATCCCGACAAACAGTTTATGTGCTGATGTTAATGCCAGAGGAGGTTTGGAACTCTGCAGTTCTTGAGCAGAACTGCCTCAGCATTCGGGTACCCACTCTGTAACTTAACGTGGCCTGCCACGTCATGGCCAAGTGGCTGCGGTTCCTAAACGCGTCCACTTTACAATAATACCATTTACATGTGATGGTGGAATGTCTATGAAGAAAGAAATTCCACACAAACAGACTTGTTGCAGTGGGACATCTTATTACAGTACCATGCACTTTGGAACGCCCCATTCTTTCACAAATGGCAGACTGCATGGCTGGCTGGTTGGGACTGAATGATATACCTGAATTCAATGATTAAGAGGTGTGGCCCAATATGTTTGTCTATATATTGTACATCCAATTATTATATAATAATTCTATCATATTTTTCTGCATGAACTGGGCTCTCAAAGCACTTTTTAACTACAGTCCTCATTCACACACGTGTCCGTGCAGCACTTTATTTCATGCCTTTAAGCACATTTAACCACCAAACATGCGTCCACATTCTGATGGATAAATCGGGAGCGCTTTGGGGTTCTGCGTCGTCCTCAGCATGTAGACCAACCAGGGATCGAGCAACCAACCTTCCAATTAGAGAACAGCAAATTCAAAATTGAAAATGAGCTAAAGCTAAAAGTGTGCTTTTATTTCTTTCAACAATGAGAGATGGATAGAAGAAACTCACTTCTGATTAAAGAATGAAAGACAAAGCCTCTGCAAATAGTGACATTTTTGTAGATGCACCTTTTTCTCAGCCGCGCAGCATACTGCTGAGTTAATCAATTGTGCTCTGTTTTTGAAACTCCCTTTATAAAGGCATCACCTTTTTTTCCTACATTGTAATTCTCTCCTTATTTAGATTCTTCACACTGAAAGATCATAATGAGAGATAATCTGTAGCCCTGGCTTGCAAGGGAACGCTTCAGAGGGATTAATTATCTCTAATTGACTGTGGTTAATTAAACTGAATCTATTAACAGGTAGTAGCCAAAATAAGGGAAAGGTTTGGAAGATAGATATAAAGTGGTTTAAAAGTACTGTTTGGGTGCTTTTATTTTGACGTTTGTCTGCTTGTGTCCAATATGGAGCACAGGGCTTTCAGTCAGTGTGCTTGGGTATGTGTGTGTATGTGTGTGTGTGTGTGTGTGTGTGTGTGTGCCTTCAGGTAACCTTGCATTAAGGCTGAAGGCAAATAAAATCCAGGGGAGATTCAGACTAGAACATGATAAATTGTCAACAACCTGAAATATTTAAGCAGTTATTTGACAGCATCGTGAAAACATAATGTTCACATAATTTAATAAAACCGAGACACCACTGAGGGTCAAAATAAAGTAGCCACCCGCATTACTTAAACATGTCACTTTGCTACACTCGTGTTTTTTTCTGCATCACATTTAAGGTCAGGCCTCTCTCCAGTCTCCTATAATACATTCAGAACTACATGACCTTAACAGGCTCAGGCATCAAAACATAAATGTGTCTGTCTTTAAACTCGTTTACTACTATAAAAAATAACTAAACATTGTGTAACAGCAGTAGCACTAGTTCTGCTGTATCTTTTCTTGTTCCTTTAAAGGTGCGCTTCTCACATCATGCATTTCGTATGAGATAAGAAATACTTTACTTATCCCAAAAGTTGGGAAGTTGCTTTGTTGCAGTAGCGGTACGGGGATACAAAAAAGAGCTCAACAAATCAAAATCCAACACGATACAAGGAGCTCAAATTTAAAATGAATGCAGGCACTGTGGTATGAGATGGCAAAAATCCAACAGATGTTGAAGAAGGAGTTCAGCTGCATGTTGAGTAAGTGGTGCAGAGGGTGGTCAGGTTCTTTTCATTAGCCATTTCCCACCACACTCATTTGGATGACCTCTGTGTCAGCTGAAGAAGGAATCCAGGCAATATGTGGATTTAAACTAGAGTCAAAGAGCAACAGCAATGATGAGTTCTATCACTGAGTAATATAGATGCACTCCACAGCCAGCAGTTCAGCGTTCAGGCCAGAGAAACATTCCCTACGCAGTAAAATCTTCAAAATGACTCCAATTTTAATCACGACTAGTGCAAACGCTCCACATCTCCTCCTACTGCTCAGATTAACATCACTGTCTTCCCTAAAAGTCCTAAAGCCAGGTATGGTCACACTTTGGTCCAGGAAGTGGAAGTGTTGCAGTGTTGCAGCATCTTGTTGTAACACTGCAATGCTCCATGAAGCACATCAAACTGCCCTAACTGCATTACCTCTGGTCTTAATCAGCTCACCGAGCTCATCTATGATATTGTCTAAACACCTCACATCCATCACAATGACCGCTGTGATGTGCTTCATCGTGTCCCCGAGCCTCCCTCCAGGCAGTACAACGGTCAGCGCCATCAGCTGGTAAAGGTTCTTTGTTTCCAAGTGCACAATGCAAAAAAAGAAGACAATAATCTATGAAACTTAACCGTGCAAAACAAGCAGAACATAAAGTAACCATTTTGTATTGGTAAAAAAATCAACTTTATCAGGTGATAACGTTATTAAAAGAAAATTTTAACAAAAAATTTAAAAATAATAATAATTTGAGCCTGCAAATGTGTTAGCAAACAGTTTCCTACTCAAGGACACAGCAGCTGTAGAGCAGCATTATCATCCCCTCATTTGTTGTTGTTGTTGAATGCTATTTACTATCTACAAACCTCATTTTTGTCTCCTTCATGAAAGTACCTCTCTTTTTAGCTACTAAAAAGCCTCTATCATTTTATAAAGGTAATAGCATCATGTTTTTTAATATAAGCCCAGTGAGAGCAGTCCCTGTAGCTCCCCTTTCCCCCTTCATAAATCCTAAGTAAAATATTTGGCTCTCCACTGAATACATCTTTTTTTCCTCCTCAGGTGTTTGGTTCTGTATAATGTAGAGTACTAGGCTATGCAGTAGGTTTACATAAACCTTCTTTACCATTTTTATTAAAGCCTTTTTTATTACAAGAGTCACTTGGGTGCAGATGTCTAAAAAGCTGCAAATCACCTACATTCCTCATAATGTGGCTTCATTCAATTCATAGGCTAACATGTTATGAAATACTTCAATCACACCTCCAATAGCGGCAGCATTTCTCCATACAGGTGTTTGCATTTGCTCGTGTTACTGTAGAGTCCTGCTTTTGTAAGCATGAGTTCAGTGTCCGCGCTCCCTTTAGCTCTGTATTTTCTCTGAATGCACCTTCAGGCGCTCCCCTGCAATTTCTCCAAGAGGTCGCCACAGTGGATGAATCCACATTTTACAGATACACTTCCACTTTCATACAAACCACTGATCCTCCTAGAGTATTGGTCTGAATTTCAATATTGATAAAATGTGTTTTTGCATACCCCCCCCTCTGCCATCTATACCTATATGTCATCATTAGGTCTATTTATGGCATAATAATGTCTTAAGCTTGGTTAAGCCCCTGTCACACCTTGATGATTTAACCAGCGTATGCCGACAGATCAAAAGTTGTCTAAAATGCTGGCATACGCAGAACTATTATGTTTTTTAACAAATTAGTAACTTACATAGAACGTTATAATAGTAATAATAATATAACTTATGGATAACTTGTGCCAAAGAATGCTTAGCGTGTTGCCAGTGTCATAGTTTATTCACAGTATCAACAACACTGTCATGCTGAAGAAAAACTCGAGGAATGCTGCCAAGAAATCTCCTGGCCGTGGCCGTGGATGTGGACACATGGAAGAACCATCATTACCCACACCCTTATCACCCTCACGCTCACCCTGTGATGGAGATGACGCAGGTTCCAATGCCTCTTGGGCATCGGCATCGACGCCTACTCTCAATATTTTCCAGCGACCTCGCCGTACTACCTCGTATACTGGCGTACTTCAGCGTGCTCTTAACTTATAGAAAACTTCTTTAGAACTTCACTGACGTTTGCCAGTGTATTTGCAGTTTTTTTCCTACATCAGCTTGTTAAATCGTCAAGGTGTGACAGGGGCTTTATCTCCACTTATGAGTAACTAACAAATAACGTGTGTGAACAATCACATAACTTACCTACAGCTTATAGCAGGCCATGTGAGCCCTATGCTGGCATATATCAGAAATTTTGTGCATGCTCGGAATTTTTCGGTGACCTCGCCGTACTCCAACATATACTAGCGTGCTTCAGCGTGCTCTTAACTTATACAAAACTTACCAATATCTTAATCCATGTACGCCAGCATGTTTGCCACATTTTTCAATACGTGGGCTTGCGCTGCTTAAATCACCAAGGTGTGACAGGGGCTTTAGGGCCGCTGTTCTGGATATGACTGTTTGCGAGCCTCCTGGACTTCTCAATTAATTTTATTCCTCATTAGTTTGTGTACCACAGCCAACCGGTGAGAAGAAAACATCACTTTCTTTCTTTGCTTCACACATTACAATAACCTGTGAATTGTGAGGGATCGTGAGCCAGATGAGCTACTGCGTCAGTGATGTCCTGGTTTGTTGTTGTTGCTGTTGAGGGTCACTTGGGGACAGCTAAAAATCTCGCACAATTTGGCCTCATCCAATTTACAGGGCTACTCTGTAGGGAACACTTCAATCACACCTCCAGCAGTACTAATTTCTCCATCCAGATGTATTCATTTGTTCATGTTTTTGTGACTCCAGTGTTCACACTCCTTTTAGCTCCTTTTTTGTCCAACTGAAATCCTGAGTGGCTCTTTACCAAATACACCTCTGTGTTTCTTAGCTCCTCTCCATTGTTGTCTGTGTGCTGTTTTGTGTTGGATAGAGTAGAGTAGCACAGAGTGGGTTTGTGAGCTGGCTGGCAGGGTCTGAAAATGAGCTTGAAAAAAGCAATGAGGCTGAGCCAAACAGTAAATTGTAGCCTAAAAACAAACCTAAAAATGCTCTGTAGAGCCCAGGGGAACAATAGAGTCAGATGATAATTCCATGTGGTTCATCACTATGAGCGACCTCTGTCTCATTACACACAGTCATTTGATCCAGTGTAGCTAAATATAAATATATGAGAAGGCTGCAGCTTTAATATCACGGTACTTTGAGGGTGGATGTTTTTGCTTCAGTCGGGTATATGTGGTTACATATATAAGCTTGCTTTCTTCTGCAGTAAATGAATGGAGTTGTTTTAGAGGAACTGTTAAATGTTGGGTTTATGATTTTCCCATGGCCAGGGGAACACATTTTCAACCACACATATGATATTTTAAGTCAGTCACTAAACTTTTAAGGAGCTCAAAATTCTATATTTGGCAATATCTCTTATATATACAGTCATATGAAAAACTAAGTCCACCAATAGCTTGTAGAACCACCTTTAGCAGCAATAACTTGAAGTCATCATATTTTGAATGACTTGTTGGCATGCTCTTCTTTGCCATGTTGTTTCAGTTCATTGAGGTTTGCAGGCGTTTTCATGTAATGTCCAGCGACAGCATTTCAGTGGGGTTGAGGCCTGGACTTTGATTGGATAAGTAGAATAAAAGTGATAATTTTATATTACACCACTGGTTCTCAAATGGGGGTACGTGTACCGCTGGAGGTACTTGAAGGCACTCTAGGGGGTACGTGAGATTTTTTAAAAATATGTATATTTTTAAAATAAAATCAATTCAAAAATCCTTTTAAAACAATGATTTAATAAATATTCAAATTGTCCAAAAGTTCTGAAAGGTCATAAAATGAATTTCATAATGAGTAGGCTGTTCAATTCCATTACCTGAAAAACCAGTGTCCCCTACACCAGGATGGTTTGACCCAGCGTGGCTCACACCGTCACCTGTCAATCGCTGTTGCCTTGAGAACTAAAATAATGGTGGCGTGGTTAAAGTGTAGCAGTAATGCTGCTGAACACATAGTGTCACAAAAACCAGAAAAGGCAAAACCAGAGCTGGCAAAATTCAGAAGAATATGTTTTAATGGGATTTACAAGTCCCCCTCACCATGGAACGTTGCATCAGGAAGGGCATCTGGTGTAAAATCTCTGCCAAATTATTAATGCAGAATAATCTACTGTGGCGGCCCCTTGAGGTGAATTCAAGACAGCAACCGAAGGTACACCGATGTGTAGCAAACCACCCCTCGGCATTGTGTTTTTTCTACAGAGAGAAATCAGCTAACAGTGTCATGAAGTCAGAACATGTTAAAAAGTAAGAGCAAAGAGCTCAGGTCAATGCAACAATGTTTGTAACTTTAAGATGTCAGTCTAATTTCTGACAGAATACTTTATTAATCTCAGGGAGGTTGCACTGTGTTACAGATGCTCAGTTAGATATAAACAAATATACATTTGAAAGGCAGAACATGAACATTAAAATAAATAAACAAATAAACATGTCTGTATAAATTGCAGTATATAACATAAATAACTCTAAAGTTATAAGCAGTATATACAATATGTAATATGAATCTAGTCAAGGTGTCACAGTGAAGAGTTACAGAGTGTGATATCACAGGTAGGAATGATTTCCTGTGACGTTCTGTGGAGCTCTGACGAGTCTGCTGCTGAACGTGCTCCTGTGTCTGTCCAGCACGTCATGGAGAGGCTGTGAAGGACTGTCCAATACTGTCCTTAACTTGGACCGCATCCTCCTAATACATTTAGTAAGATTTCTTTTTGTGAACATTTTCTATGCTTGATTATGTTTATGATTCTTTGTGAAGAAATGTTTATAATTAAGTTCACAAATTCAGTTTGAGAAAAGATCTAAATTATAATCCAAAAAGAGGCACTTTAAGTTGATAATTATTTTTCTGTGCAGAAATTTAACATTTCTTTGTTAACAACTTTTTAATTATTTTTTAATACACTTTTATCACCAAATAGTTCAGAAGAGACCACTATAGATGAGAAATATTTTGTACAGTTATAAAGTTTAGTAAATCAGACAGTGATGCTGCAGTGCTGAGTTATATGTCTTTTTTTCAAACAAAAATGTTTTTCTCTGGTTCGAGGGTCCTGAAAAAAATTTCACAGGGGGTTCATCACTGAAAAAAGGCTGAAAACTATCGTTATTATTATTATTATTATTATTATTACTGCCATTACTTCCATCATCAGTGCTTTAATATTAAACAATAACAATATAAAATATAACTAACAATAATTACGATGCTGCGGATGGACGGTTTCTGGGAACTCCTATCTCGGCTTGCTGTGTGGACCGGGACTTCAGTCCTCGGCGTCGCCTGATGCCGGTGGCCGGGGAAGAGGACATCGCGGGCGGGGTGTTGTGCTGGGCTGGAGGCGGGCCCTGGCCGGCCGGCACCACCCTTGTATGGGGCACCGGGTCCTGGGGCAACGCTATATCATTTCACTGTGTATTTTATATGTAGTTGAAATGACAATAAAGTAATCTAATCTAATAGTGATAGGATAATAGCCATAATAGAACCGTATAAAAACGATAATATTAACAAGTTATTTGAGAATATTTTTTTCTGTCTGCCTTGACCAATTTTATTAAAAAAGCATTATTGAAGTCATTAATATTGTAGTGTGTGTGTTTTTAATGTGCACAGTCATAAGTCATAAAAACATTATTGTAAAGAGACAGATCAAAGCCAGTGGTGTATTCAGACACCAACAGATTTTACATAATCTAAGTAAATGCATAATAACCATTTATACCACTACATTTGGAGTTGATTTGTGTGACAAAATGCAACAGATACAGTACATTATATCACATTGCAGTCGTGCAACACAGTGCCTGTTTAAATTAATTTGTTATTCAGGACTTGGAGAGCAAAAATCAGAGCTTTGTATTGATGCCATTTCTCACTGACACTGAGGGCACAAGCATCTCCGAGCCATCTCTAATAGTCTGACATTTAAAGGACATTACACCCAGTCTCTCTCTCTCTGTGTCGCACAGACAGGCAAGCACAGAACATACCCATATGGTTCAACACGCACATGTGCTCAGACTAAGTGTGTGGAACATTCTAAAAACTGTTCTGCTCATTCATTGATGATGATGATGATGATGTTGATGATGATGACGATGACGATGATGATGATGTGTGTTACAGGAACGTGAGCTCTGCAGGCGAGGAAGCCCGTAGAAGGATGAGGGAGTGTGAGGGTCTGACTGACGCTTTGCTCTATGTCATCCAGACCGCCCTGGGGAGCAGTGAGATTGACAGCAAGGTAACACACATACACAAACACACAAATAACTCCAAGGCGCACACACACACACACACACACACACACACACACAGAAAAAGTAAACACCTGCACACCATTAAAGTGAATGATCTTGAAAGCCCTTGATGTGTGTTGGTCCCCTTGTTTGTACGCATATCACCAGGAACTCAAACGCTCGTGGTTCTTTCTGCTTTCCAAAAATGTGTACTATTTATGATTTGCATAAATTTACCTAAGGAATATGTAAATGTATTGAATATTTCCCTCACAGATTTTACGTGTACGCTGCATATGCGTAATCATTCTCAATCACTTTCAAAGCTAACAAAAAATATGCTGCAAAATTATGTAAAGTGTAGTTTTTATTATGTTTAACTGAATATAGTTTTGAGAAGTAATTCCAGAAACATGTTTCAAAAAACGTAAACACATGATTGGAAAAGCTGTATGATGAAAAAAACAAAAAAAAAATAGGTGGCAGTTTCTGGAGAAGTTGAGGTAGGATTGTTGCTGCTGCCAGACTTGGTCTGTAGCTGAAAAGCTGGAGGTAAGCAAGTTAGGTAAAAAAGCTGAGGGGAGAGAGCCGCTGATAAAAAGTTGAAGAACATAAACACTAGGCTTTTATTTTGAAAATGAGATAGGGGCTTTTATTTTGATTGATTTTGCAGTGTTAAAGCATGAGATTTTATAACCAATTGAAAGGTTTTATTTTGAGTTTAATACATAGGCAGTTAGAATAATCACAGCTATCTTGAACTAGGGGCTTTTATTTTGAAAGTCTAACCTTTTTAAAGCATACTTGTCTTCCATTAAGAATTTAAGACCTTTTATTATGAAAATCTTACTGTATTCATTGCATGTTGATGCTATCCAATAAATAACTGCAGGCTTTTGGTTTAGCTTTTTAAAAATCCTGCTCAATTTACAGGCTTTTATTTTGAAAAGACATGGTTGTGGCCAACAGAATAGTGTCCCCTATAGCGCAGTGGTTTACACATTCACCTTGCAAGCAAAAGGTCCTTAGTTCAATTCCAGGTGGGGACACAAGCTCCTCTCACCATGGAGGGTTACATCAAGAAGGGCATCCGGCATAAAACCTCTGCCAAATTACCAATGCGGATTAATCCTCTGTTGCAACCCCTTGGTGGAGAATACAAGGGAGCAGCTGAAGGTGCTGTCAGATCAAGCTGAGAGGCTTTATTTTGAAAAATTCCTCACTTTTTTAAAGGACATTGGTCTTTCTTTAGGAAACTGAGGACATTTTTGTTTTTAAAATCTTACACACACCCTCCTGGCCCACCTGTTAGTCCCTGTCAGGACCTCTGGTCTGTCAGTGTGAGAAAGAGAAAGGGGCAGACAGGAGCAGCTTTAAAGTGTGAATAGCATTTTAAATACACTAAGCTGTGATGATTTGCTTTCAAACTGCAGCATGATTTAAGCAGGAATTACATGACTTTCAGAAAAATACATTCAAATTCAAATTCAGTTTTATTTATATAGCACCAGTTCACAACAAAAGTCGCCTCAGGGCGCTTTATACTGTAAGGTAAAGCCTCTACAGTATTACAGAGAAAACCCCAATAATCAGACCATCCCCTATGAGTAGCACTTGGTGACTGTGGAAAGGAAGAACTCCCTTTTAACAGGACGAGACCTCCGGCAGAACCATGCTCAGGGAGGGGCAGCCATCTGCCTCGACCGGTTGGAGGTGAGGGGAGAGAGAAGAGAGAAAGAACAGTGACCCTCCATTTGTGGAATACCTCACAGTGTATGTGTACTGGGTATCAGAAACGTATCCCAGAGAGACTTTCAGTGGAAAGGACGGGGAGGGGTCAACACTTGGCGTACGACTCTAGGAAAATAATTTAAGACAATTTGGGGATTTTACCATCCGCAGTACAAGGCTGACTGTAGCCTTTTTTGATGCTCCAGGCAAGATTAGACTCTGGTGCCCACCACCAAAACCAATAAGTGTATAAAAATATAAAAGTCTAGATTTGTCATTTTTTTTACAGTGTACTATATATTACTCAACCCAGATGGTCAGTGACACAGAAACATCTCCAGCCAGAGTGTTTTGTGTGCTTTTACGTAAGCCTGTTTGCATCCATGTGTGTGTGTTTGCGTGCCCCATGCGCGTGTTTGTGTGTGTGTGTGTGTGTGTTCTGGCGCTGAGTGTTTAGCCGTGTTGCCAGAGTGTGCGAGTGTTTGTGTGCAAGTCAGTGTGTTGAGTGGAGGCTCTTCACGAGCAGATGTGAAGTTTTTAATCCGCAGAAATCCTTCACAAGATCAAAGACTGTGACTGTTGACTGCGTAGCCACTCGCAACAATAGGATTAGTGTGCGTGCGTGTGTCTGTCTCCATTATGTGCGCTTCATGTGTGTTTGTCTGTGTTCATTCAGTCCAGGCCACAGTATAGATTGGGGATGTTTTACTGGTCGCCATGTCTGCGCCCTTCATCTCCTTGCCCCTATTTTCTCTGTCTTTACCTGCACCAGACGGTAGAGAACTGCGTGTGCATCCTGAGGAACTTGTCGTACCGCCTGGCAGCAGAGACCTCTCACAGCCAGCAGGGGGGATCCGAGGAGTTAGACGGCTTGTTATCTGACACTGGAGGCAAGGATGCAGAGAGTTCTGGATGTTGGGGCAAGAAGAAAAAGAAAAAGAAGGGACATGACCAGGTGAGAAAAGAGAGGAACCCTGAGCCTTTTCAGTGGCTGGCAACCCCAGACAACCCCATTGTCCTGTAGTTAATAATATAGCAGATTACTACCGTGAAAAACACTGTTCTGTTCTGTTTGCCCTCACAAAAATATTTATTTTCACAAATACCCCTCGAGTTCCTTCCAACCTATTCAGGGAACAAGATTTACAAGCAGCAATGAAGTTGCTGTGTTCAGCAAATTTGAAAGTGCAGCATGAACCAGTGAAAATAGGTGAGTGGGTACAGGTGTGTTTTTTGTAGTATACAACCCCATTTTCAACAAAGGTTGGAATGCTCTGTAAAATATAAAGAAACATGCAATGAATGATTTGCTAATCTCACACACCAATATTTTATTGACGAAGAACATAAAAAACATAAAATGTTGAAATTGAGACATTTTACTATTCAATGAGAAACACTAGCTCACCTAGATTATCTTGCAGATCTCAGTAAAGTCGGGACAGGGCCATGTTTCCACTGTGTAGCATCCCCTCTTCTTTTAACAACAGTCCGTAAACATCTGGGAACCGAGGAGACCAGCTGCTGGACCTTTGGGAAAGGAATGTTGTCCCATTCTTGGCCAATACAAGATTCCTGTTGCTCAACAGTCCTGGGTCGTCTTAGTGGGATTTTGCATTTCATGATGCACCAAATGTTTTCAGTTGGTGAAAGGTCTGGACTGCAGGCAGGCCAGTCCAGCACCCAGATTCTTCTACTATGAAGCC
>VUQH01041866.1:0-12694 GCA_015106775.1 Etroplus canarensis | reverse complement strand
ACCTCCACCAGTTTAAAAAAAAAAAAAAGGAGGAAAAGGCAGTTATAGCTTAACAAAAAAGAAAGGAATATTGTTTACATGAGTAAACATGTTTGAATAAAAAGACACCTAAACGCAGTAACACAAACAAGGGCCTTCACCAAACTTGCTGCAAGTTTGGGGACATTGATATCCAACAGCATGTATGCTGTGAGGGCCCCTGGTGATGAATGAGAAGACAGAAAACAGTGAGACTTGCCTCAGGCTGAAACAGGGCTACACTGAGACAGGGCCTCAGCCAGTCCCCCATGGCATTGCTACAGGGAGAAGAAAAATCTGGGTTTTAGCACTACAGCCACTAATAACCCGACTGTTAAGCAGCTGCACAATGTACTTAGTGATTCAAAGGTCTGTCTGTCAGTGCCATGTACAGAGTATCAGTAAAACAAATACTGCCTATGGTGAAAAGAAAATATTTACAAGCATCTTTCATTTCTATTATGCAAGATATCAGTGTTCACCGTTTACCATCAACACAATAAAAGCACAGTCACAATGTAGTTTACACATGGAGTACAAACCTGTTCTGTCTTCGTCCAATAACATCCCACAAAAGAAAGCCTTACATTTTCTCACATTTTATTACAACACACTTTCACAATGATACATGAATGTACCTTCGGCTGCTCCCTTGTATTCTCCCCAAGGGGTTGCCACAGCGGCTTAATCCGCATTGGTAATTTGACAGAGGTTTTACACCAGGTGCCCTTCCTGACACAACCTTCCATGGTCAGAGGGACTTGTGCCCCCACCTGGAATTGAACCAGGGACCTTTCGCTTGTAAGGCGAATGTGTAAACCACTACACTACGGGGACACTGTTCACAATGATACATATACCATCAAATACCTCTTCTATTTTAAGTTAAGGGAGTATTTTTTCATAAAATTATAGCATAAACATATTATTAGAGCATAAACAGTTATTAGAAGCCCTCACCAAACAAAGTTGGGGACACAAGTCCAACAGCACTATGTGCTGTGAAGGCCTCACCGTTTAGCTTAGAACAGAAAGGTATTTACATAAAACTTGCCTTGATAAAGGGTGGGTACTGCCCATGTAACTCCAGCGCCTTCACAACACTACGAACCATATCTACTACACTTCTATACACCTAAATGAAACATGAGAAGGAAAAAAGCCACAAAACAGAGATGGTTTCAATCAGAATCAAATAAAACACTTCATAGTCTTTGATAGATACAGTGAAATATTTCCCATGCATTCTGATGCTTTTATTATTCTTTTGTTTGCTGTTTATTTAATGTCTCTTCCTTGTAGCTTAGTAGGAGAATATCAGTACAGTTTGGTACTATAATACCAATACTGGCTTCTCTACTAGCCACTGAGGACATTAGAAAATGTTTGATTGTCCAAACCTACTGAAGAGAGGCAGCAGACTTCAGTAGTGGCCTCCAGGAGACATGACAGGGGGTCTCGTGACAATGGGTGGCCGTGGAGGGGCTCCCTGGTATGCTGGGGGAACCACAGGAGGGGACTGAATGTATGGAGGTATCCGACCAGGTATGTAGCCTGGCATCCCCTGCGGCGAACCACCATATTGACCTGGAAGGACCCAGGTTCATTGGTTTTAAAAAATTGGAAGCCAAAAATATGACGTTTATTGAAGAGTCCTCTTCTAAACATTACAAAGTGCCTTATGTAAATAAACAACAAAGCAAATAAGACATGTTAGCATTAAAACTGTGTGCTAGAATTAAAAGGCATTTAAACATCCACTATGCAGCATTTTTTTGATTAAACCCCATTTCCAGAAAAGTTGGAATGTTTTCCAAAATGCAATAAAAACAAAAATCTGTGATATGGTAATTCACATCAACCTTTATTTAACTAACAAAGGAAGAAAAAAAGATTAATTGTTTTACTGACTAACTTAATTGCACTATGTAAATATACACAAATTTAGAATTGGAAGGCTGCAACACACTCAAAAAAAGCCACCTGGGCTCTGGAGTACTTCAGAAAATCATCGTCACTTAATACAGTCCGTTGCTGTAAGAAGAAATGCAACTTGAAAATTTATTATGCAAGGAGGAAGGCATACATCAACTCTACACAGAAGTGCCGAGTTCCCTGGTCCTGAGCTCATCTCAGATGGACCAAAAGACTGTGGAACCATTTGTCGTGGTCAGATTAGTCCACATTTTAGCTCGTTTTCAGAAAGGTCTCCACACCAAAGATGAAAATAACCACCCAGCTTGTTATCAGCTAAAGGCACAATGGGGTGCATGAGTGCCTGCTGCATGGGTGAGTTGCACATATGTGAATGTACCATTGACTCTGAGGAGTACAATTTATAGAGAAATATGCTGCCATCATAGTGACAAAACAATGCCAGATCACATTCTGCAGGAACTACTTTGTAGACACAGAGTGTGATTAATTGGCTTGATGCCAATCCAGTGCTTTCACCTAAGAATGGTGTATCATGAACAGGAGAATCAGAGAATAGACCACAGACTGTTGGGCAGCTGAAGTGATACATCATGCAAGAATGGAAAAGATTTCAAATTGCAAAACTACAACAATTAGTATTCCTAGTTTCAAAATGATTTAAAAGTGATATTAAAGGGAAAGATGATGTAACACAATGGTAAACATGCCTTTGTCCCAACTTTTGTTGAGACATCAAATTTAAAATTTCTGTATATTTAAAAAACATAGTTAAGTTGGTCAGTAAAATTACTGAGAATCTTTTCTTTGGAGTTTTATCAGTTAAATGAAGGTTCAGATATCCTAGATTATTGTTTTTATTGCATTTTGGAAAATATTCCAACTTCTCAGGAAATGGGGTTTGTATTAAACCCTCTTTTATTACAAATGTTTTAATGAACTGTAGCTTAAAAAATTATATTTTCACCAATTCTCTTATTTGCCTTTATGGCCTGACTTCTATGTGAAGGACTTCAGACTAATTTTCTACAAAATATGCAAACTGTGCCAATGCCTCTCCATGCCAACACTAATTAACATCATCTTAGAAATTAATCCACTAATCACTAAACAACAAGCAACAAACGCCAACACAAATGCCACATAAGAATAACAAAATATTAGCTAGAAAAAAGCCAGTTTTATCTACTGAAGTTTGTCCATTTAAATATGAATGTTACTAAGGTCAGATCAAGACTACAGACAACATCAGCAGGCTATTCAATTCAGACCTTTGTTTGGTTTTAGGGAACAAACCAATGATTGACTTCCTTCCACTGTACAAAAGTGAAGCCAAATTTCCTGTTTATGGGATCTGTCATTTTGCAATTTTGGAGCCAGAGTCTGCACAATTGTGATTTGGGGTGGAGTTGCCATATCTAACCCCTACACATGCTCTGGGATGTTATGTAGATCACGCCCCATGAACAGACATACGCCAGACTGGTAACCAGACTGGCCAATCATGAGGTTCCGGCCGAATTCTACAGCATCAAATTAGTAATTCAAAACAAATTTATGAGAAAGGTGACCCTCTGAACCCAAATCAGCATGATATGAACTACTTAACATGGTACAAACCAGCTTTGGGGAAAACTTTTTAGTTTTACCTCGTCCCACCCACTAACATGGAGAGGGCGGGACTTAGTCCAGCAGGGGGCGACAGACATATTTTGGCTTCACTTTTGGGGAGGCACCAGATCATCCATGTTTTCTAAAGTCATTGGTTTAAACTCAAACCTGAGCTAGCTTTCTCCTGGATAATGTTATCTAATGTTGGCAAATACTGCAGCAAAAACTGTCTTGAGTGAAAAATGTCCATTACTTCATCCAAACTCCTGGAGCTGATTTGTCTGATATATTTTGTGGTTTTCAAATCACTGTATCAGCAATGTTATGAACTACAAACCACCAGATTCATGCAGCAGCTAAGTTACAGCTAGCTGGCTAAACTGCATACGATAATATGTTTAGTTAATGAGTGATCTAAAACTACAGTAAGTGTATACCAGGTATAGGATGCCTCATGCTATGCGGCTGAGGAGCCATCATGCCACCCATGGGACCCACTGATGGTGTAGCACCAGTGGTCTGACCTTGGCGGGGAATACTGCACTGGTACCTGGACAACTGAGCCCGCAACTCTTCCTACAGCAAAGGAAAGGAAACAAATGAAAGGAGGAGTGATTTGACACTCAAGTTTTAAAGGACAAAAGGGGAGAAATAAACTAATTAAGTTTGTGATGGTGACAGATTTTTTTTTTAATACCAATTTTTTTTTATACAACTGCATGACAACTTACTTTAAAAACTATAAAGAGACTGTTCCAGTTGGACTACTCACCAGTGAGATATCTTCATCAGGGTGGATCAACTTACTGGTTGCACTGGAGGTGGTGAGTGTGGCAGGCTTACTGGTCACAGTGGAGGGAGGTTTGGAGACTGTACTGCTGCTGGCATTTGGGCTGGCCAAAGCGGCGGTGGCCTGAGTGTAGGCTGGGAATGTGGGCTTTGAGGGGTCAGAGGAAGTGGAGGGGGGAGTGTGAGGGGACCCTGACAAAATCTGCTGACTCTGAGGAGAGAGAGGAACGCATTTTAGAAAGACACTCCAGAAAATTTAACAGGTGGATATTTTTAGTCACACTTTGAGATTACTCCTATGATTTTTTTTAACCCAGTTATTTGATTCTTTTTAGGTGTGACATTTATGTTGTTTATGAAAGGGATTAAAATGGAGTTAAAATTTATAAAACTTTCGTTTACTTATCATTTTCCTTAAAGGGCCAGATCTCCAATATCAAACAAAAATACCCTCTCACATTGATGTAAGTGATAACAAAGAAGTAGATTTCTTTCATGTGCTCAATTTTTGGCAAAATTAGAGGTTATGACTCTTTATTTTTGAGACTTATAGAAATAAAGGTATACATTTTAAAAATTAAGACAGCATCATGTCTCCAAAACAAAATCTGGCAGGTTAGTTTTGAAGTGTAATCCAAATATTTATCTACCCTTTCAAATTTCTTTTTATACCTGACTATGATCTTGTTGCCACACCTACTCATAGTGTAACTTGTTGTTACACACATGATCGAGTAATCCTTCAAAGTCTGGCTAAAATAAAACCAGTTTCTTTTAGTCTGCAGGAAAAGTAACGCTGCGCATGCTGTGCTCTTTTGCCCAACAGCAGAAGCCTACTGTACAAATCTGCATAGCTCTTCACTTTGTGATTTGGTATTAAGGTGATGAAGCTGTTTTAGAGGTATTGCATAAATGCAGATTTGTAGTAAAAGAAAAAGCAAATAAACGCTCCCCGTTTCAAATTATAACACATGACTTGACTTTTTGATTGCTTGCGGGAAAAAAAACAGCTTTGCAAATAAAATAGATTCAACCTGCCCACCACAAGCAAACCATACACAGTTATGTGCATGCCAGCTGTAAAGCAGCAGGTTTTCAGAGTAAAGAGGGCAGACAGCTGCATACTTGTGAAGTGAACAGAGCTTCAGGAGAAGCTGACTGAATATCTGCACTGGATGAGCCTGTGCTTGTACTTGCAACTTGACTGCCCATCTGTAGCACAGGAAAAAAGTAAAGAATAGGAAAAGTAAATAAAATAGTCTTTCAGTGAAAATAATTTCTAGGTTAAGTCTCCTTTTTATCAGCCTGTGTAAGCTTAGAAATCACTTACTGAAGGAGACTGGATCTGTTAGAATGCTGTGAGGAGAAACTGTGCAGAGGTAAACGGTGTTAAAGATTTTACCTGTCCAGCACTCGGAAAAAGTGGTTTTGGGACATCAGTCTGTGCTGAGGGAGCAGTGGCAGCAGTAACTGCAGGTCTGGGCAGCATGCTTGCAGCTGGGGGGACCTGAGGCATGTGTGTGATGCCTGGACGGTGACCCACTGGAGGAGGAATGCCTGATACCAGCAAAAGAAATTCATTGTACATGGGTTAACGCCTCACCACAATAGAATTAGAGCACATTTACAAATATTCAGCTTAAAAATTGAATTTTAAATTACACTGAAGAAGGTACTTAAGTATGTTCTAAGGGCATATGCTGGCAGACCATTACCTGGTGGCACACCTGGCATCATCGGGGGCATCATCCCACCCATTGGTATCATACTAAATACACGAGAAGAAATACTGTTTACATGATACTATAGTTTGTACTTATACTATAGGTAAGAAGAGAATGATGGAAAGTTTTGGTTAACAATGACAAAGATTTACCCTGGAGGCATTCCTGGCATTACAGGTGGCATTCCTGGCATCATTGGAGGGACACCTGGCATCATCGGGGGAATTCCTGAAAAACATGGACTGGTACTCATAGAACCTCTTTCTACTCAAACTGAACACTCACCAAGCATTTTGCTATAAGCCACAGTCATCCATTCACAGACCATTTTGTTTACTATCGCACACAAACTCTCCAGGGGCAATAACAAAAATCTTTGTCAGTTAACAGTCTGTAATCTGAATGCAACAACTACACTTTATATAGAGAAGGTACGGGTGTCTTGTCTCACTGTTGTGAAGCAGTTTTGTAGGTTTCATTGCTTCATTAGCCAGTGGGTGAGGAGCATGTGTAATACCTGTTGTAATGAACCTGTAACTTAGATAACTTAGGTAAGAAGCTTTGTATTTTCTTTTAAATGCAGCTTTCTTTTTGCTGGCGGTCCGTGACCCTTCTGCTGTCCCACTGTTTGCTTCTTCCTTCCCGAAAAAGCTCTTCAGTGAATTTTATTTTCAAGGGTTAACTTGTGTCGCTAATGCGTGAAACAATGTTCCAGAGTCAAGTGCGGTTAGTGAGGCTAGGGCGGAAACAGTTTTTCAAAATAAGATCCGGAAGAAGAAAGAAAAACAACATTTTAACCACGACATTTTTTCTTTACGGCCCGGTTCCAAATGGTCCACGGACCGGGACCGGGGGTTGGGGACCTCTGTTTTAAAGCATTAAGATTCTAAGGAAATCATTTTTTTGTAATTTATATTGACCTAAATATCTAAATAAAAAGGTGAAAATTAAGCAGTGTATTCTTCTTATTTCAGTTAAATTATAATAAATTAGCCTAGCTGTAATAAAAAGGGAGTATATTTCTAATACTGATGGTTATTTAAACTTATTTACACTGTGAATAGCTTTAATTTTTTTAAGATATCTGCTGCAACACATATTGCAAGCCAACGTGCTTCAGACTCGATCCAACTTTATGTCTAGCTATAAAACAATGGGAATGAAGATCAGTAGTTATGAACCAGCGATCAGATGCAGCACCAGGGTGAAACCCTTAAAACTCAAAATCTGGCGTTTTAAAGCCACATGGGGTCGCTATTGATGCATGTAAACAGCAATATGACTGGAAACACCATAGGCTTCTCTTACTTCTCCAATTTGTGCCTCCTCTCCTTAAAAAAAAATCAATCTCAGTATGCCATTGAGACTGTCTCAATTCCCAAAATGCAACTTGAAGACAGAGGGGTGCGGAGGCTTGCCAGGGGAGTTCTATTGTCCAAAATTGTGCATGTACAACATGTAAAAGAGGCGTGGCACACAGCTGGAATATACAAACCATAGTGCAAGGAGAACTCCCTAAACAAAAAATCCTTCTTATCCATATGTGGCTTCAGTTCTTTAGGAAATTTCAACTGCGTGATAAAATCTTCTGATGTTTGTGTTATTAAAAAAAGGTTTTATATCATGTCACATTAAATAAATTAAAAGTGTAAAACAGTTATGAACAATGTCATGTATCAGAGCTAAACAGTTTTTGACTGGCTGCCCTCGCATCACGTTTACAAGGTGCTGAAAAGACTTGTCTTGGCCCACCTGAGACTGCAGATGAGATCAACTCTTGCCTCAGCTGCTGTTATAGAGGGAGAAGCTACAGAAGTGCTCTGTCTGATCTGGGGATGTAGAGTAAAGGAGCTCCAGATAGGACTATTCTGTCTCTATTCCTGTTCACATTCTACACCTAAGACTTTCAGTAAAACTCCAGATCAGAAATACTACAGAAATATTATGATGATTCTGCAGTGGTTGGATATGTAAGTGACATGCAGGAGGAGGAGTACAGAGCATTAATAGATGACTTTGTGGAGTGATGTGGGAGAACTCATCTGTTTCTGAATGTTAGTAAAACCAGAGAGAGGGGTAATTGACTTCAGAAAGACAGCTTGCACATGCACAGTTGGACAGCTACATAGCCTGTTTTTATCCTGGGACAGGATGTTTATGTGGTGGACGAGTACAGGTACCTAGACACATTGACAACAGGCTGAAATGGAAGACCAGCTCTGAGAAGAGGATGAGCAGGCTCTGTTTTATAAGCAATCTAAGATCATTCAATGTCTGTAGCAAAATGTTGAAGATTTTCCATCAGTTTGTTATGGAGAGAACAGTGTACTTTGTTGTCAAACTCAAAGATGAAAAAACTGAGAAATGGAAAAAAGGGGCATGACTCCAATATTAGTGCAGTATACAGTAATCCAGCCATGAGGGGCCACAAGCCAGTGTCGGTCCCAAGCCTGGGTAAATGGGGAGGCCAAAAGAAGAAAACAATAGTTTGTCCACTGCAAATCAAATTAAGTAACTGTTTCCCACCTGAGTAGCTGCCTGGTGGTATCCCTGGAGTCCCAGAACCAGGAGGAGGCATACCAGGTTGGGTCATAGAGGGTACGTAGCCTGCCTGTGGCTGGCCTGCAGCAGGCTGCTGAAAGGAGGGACCAGGCTCATCATCATCATCATCATAATCAGAGTCATCCTGGTTCTGTTTTTTCTTCTGAGTTTCTGAAAAAACGAGCAGAGTCAGCCTCTAAAACATACCATAACAAAACAGCCCCTCTGGGTATTAAGATGGTAATACCTTGGTTCTTTTGCTCTAATAATCTTCTTCTCTCTTCCATGTCTTTCTCTGGAATACCCTCCATTCCATAGATCTCCAGTTCAATATCTGTTCTTCCAGGTATTGCATTAGGAACACCATCAATGGTCTCTTTATGTACCTAGATATGAAGTGGTGTAGCATGGTAACTTTTGTTCAGTTTTATGATAACTTTTATTTGCATTATTGTTGTTTCCTCACCTGCATACAGTGGATTGCGAGCCCCGGGCCAGTGTACAACTTTTTATGACAGATGTGGCACTTGAAATGTTTGGCTTTCTGATGCTGGATGAGAATCTTTTCATCATCAAAGTCTCTGTTACAGTACCTGAGATAAGGGTTCAGGAAACTTCAGCTACAGCTCAATCTGTTTACCTAGTACAGATGTCGCTGCCTTTTTAAATACCCTCTCATGTTTTTAATCCAGTGTCACTCAATTAAAACAAAACAGCCAACAGGATGGTAAACATCTGTCATGTTAGCTACATGTAGTGGGACCAGATGTGCAACTTTGTACAAGACTGCAAAGTATTTTTATCTATTTTCCCACATCCTTCATAATGAGACAATGTCCTGCATTTTGTCTGGCTCTTACCCAGTAGCTGCAAGGAAAGCAGGGAGGGCTGACTGCCCAGGAACTTAGAAGTTAACTCAAAGGTTAAGCAGATTTTGATAGGATACAATAAAATTCACAAAGAAACTGTGAATCTATTCATACCTGGGTCAAAGCCTTCAGTTCACATGGGAAGAAAGACATGAAGCAACACAGCACACGTGAGTTTAAAAAAGTGATGTGCCAATTTACAGTATATGGATGCATTTCAACTTAAAACCAAAGATGATTAACTTAACAGTGCCTGAAATTACCTACGTTTACCACACTATGCAGCATACCCAATCACACAGACTGACAGACAGCAGTAATAAACTGGTACTGATCATTTTCCCAGATTCCAAGATTTCAGAAACACACAGTTGAAAAGTAGAAATCATAAGTTTTTAACAGCTGATTTCCAGGCCGCTGGAAGTGCACAGTCTGTGTGTGTTCGCCTGCAGTTGTGGCAGTGTTAGAAAAAACTGACAAGCTCTTGTATTAATCCATTAGATTACTGCAGGTTGGTACAAGCAAAAGGTCCCTGGTTCGATTCCAGGTGGGGACTCAAGCCCCTCTCATCATGAAGAGTTCGTCCAGAAAGGCATCCAGTTTAAAACCTCTGCCAAATTACCAATGCGGATTAATCCGCTGTGGCGATCCCTTGGGGAGAATACAAGGAAGCAGCCGAAGGCGCATTTATTATTTTATAAAATAACATTTTGGCCTGGATGTTGCAAATATTGATTAAAGGGCTTTAGGTAAATAATGACTTTTAAGTACATCTTTGTACTTTAGTATATTGTTCTAAAAGAAACATTTAAATCACTTAAGCATTATGGTGTTCACATCTGTTCCATCTGAATCAGAATCCTTTATTAATCCCCACGGGGAAATTGCTTTAAATATAAGCGGGGCAACCCAAATTGCAAAAGCAGGAAACACGGAGTGCAATTTTTGTTTAATTTAAGAATGGACAGAGTGTAAAAGAACACTTGCAATGCCCAAGAAAGTAACATGGTCTATACCAATTATTTTCTTCTTTGGAAACACAACCCTGGGCTCCTCCTCAGTGTCATATATAATATATGAATGAGAACAGTAAGACTGAACCTGTATGTTCTATTGCGTGGCATTTTTTTTAAAAGCCAGCTACATATGATTCGTACATGAGCTATACTTTGCATGCTGTCCCACACACACACACACACACACACAACGCCCTCGTCCCACTTCAGGTTTCCTGGGATCTGGTCACTCCAGCTACATGATGCTTGTGAACCGTTACAGACTCACCCGCGGCTCACGTTAGCAGCGCTACCTCACAGTAATGTGGACCTAGCTGGCAGCACGAAGCACAGAAACGGACCCCGACAAGAGCGATAAAACAACATAGGGTAAGAAGCGTGAAAGGATACCAGCACCAAGGCTTCATTTGCTTTTTCTTCTTCCTCCCCATGATTTGACCGCCTGCTAAACAACACCTCACAGGAAGATGGCGTCGGCTCTCCGGCGTCCCACAACACACCGCGGCCCGCAGCATGTAAACAAACACTCGCAGCTTTAAAAGCTGTAGTACGTAGCTGACCACCTGTATCAACTTAAAGCAAGATTTGCAGCCTTAATATATGTTCTTTGTACTTTTTGTACTGATTTGTAGCCTAAATCAAAATTTCCTCTAGGCTAAACCTACATTTGAATTTCATTTTTATGCTGTTGCACCCACATCGTTGGCTGCAGCTGAAAGAATAAAAGCAACTGATTGCAACTGTAATCTGTCAGATTCTTCTGTGTCTTATTGACAGAGCTGTGATACTCACACAGTCAGCGTTTTTGCCGATTTTCCTTACTTGATTGACCACCAGGGAAAGTTGCAAGTCATCAAAAAGTCACAGGTTTTGTGGATTTTGGTGAATATGATGGAAACTGTCACATACAAAATGAAGCAGCAATATATTACTGAGAAACACAACCCCAATTCCAAAAAGGTTGGGAAGCTGTGTGAAATACAAAGAAAAACATAATGCAATGATATGCAAATCTCTCAAACCAATATATTAGTCACAAAAGAAAATGGAAAGCATATCAAATGTTGAAAGTGAGACATTTTATTGTATCATGAAAAATACTAGCTCATCTTGAATTTGAAGGCAGCAACACATCTCAAAAAAGTCGGGACAGGCACATGTTTACCACTGTGTAGCATCTCCTCTTCTTGTAACAACCGTCTGTAAACATCTAGGAACTGAGGAGACCAGCTGCTGGACATTTGGGAGAGGAATGTTGTTCCATTCTTGTCTGATATAGGATTCCAGTTGTTTAACAGTTCTTTATCGTATTCTGTATTTCATGATGCATCAAATATTTTTAGTTGGTGAAAGGTCTGGCCTGCAGGCAGGCCAGTCCAGCACCCAGACTATTCTACTATGAAGACATACAATTGTAATAGCTGCAGTATACGGTTTAGCATTGTCTTGCTGAAATGTGCAAGGCCTTCCCTGAAAAAGACATCTGGAGGGGAACTCTAAAACCTGTGGTGCCTTTCCAGTTGTCAAGTTGCCAGTACTGTAGTAACTAATGCACCCTCATACTATTAGAGATGCAGGCTTTTGAAATGAGCACTGTTAACAAGCCACATGGCTCCTCTTCTCTTCATTCCGGACAAGAATAATTTAAATTTTTGATTCGTCGGACCATAGAACTGTTTTCCATTTTGTCTCAGTCCATTTTAAATGAGCTTTGGTCCAGAGATGACAGTGGCATTTCTGGATCATAATCCCATATGGCTATGAGAGAAAAAGGTGGGGAAATCAGAATATTATATATACAGAATAATATATATAAAATCAGTACAGAAAAGCAGCATAGAAAACACTGGGTTGAATTTTGAGGTTTGTGAGGCTGCAGCCTTGTGTCCTGTTACAGATTTATTATGGGACGTGGTGCTGAACAAGGTGAAAAATGTTTAATTTTGTGCAAAGTGAAAAATTGCAATTAGACTTTTTAACATCAGCAAAAGTTTTAATCCTACCAAAGTAGTCTAATGTCGCACAAATTAAATAATCAAAATATAAACTCTTCTTCTTCTTCTTTCGGCTGTTCCCGTTAGGGGTCACCACAGCGGATCATCTGCCTCCATCTCATCCTATCCCTTGCATCCTCTTCCCTCACACCAACCCTCTGCATGTCCTCCTTCACTACATCCATCAATCTTCTCTG